>APFE031285774.1:0-20414 GCA_000404065.3 Pinus taeda | reverse complement strand
GCTGGGTTATATTGTGACTCCTTAGACTCCTATATATAGAAAGGAGGTTTTTTCATTTGAATCATCCAAGAATTGTTCATTTATGTAATGTAAAGGAGGTTGCCCCCTAAAAGAGGCTGAATTATAAGGCGTTGATCTATCTTTTCTATCTTTTCTTAAGCTGGTTTCATAACATGTTTCCACTTTTCGACACTTTGCACCAATGCATATGATTCCTTTTCATATGTAGGATAGTTAATAACTACACCATTGCAAGTTTCTGAATGAAAAAATATGCACTTACCATTTTGCAGGAGGACTGCATCCATGGAGTAGTCGCTATCATGAGTCTTAATCTAAAATGACTGTCTCAAGTTTGGAAGTGCAAGTACTGGAGCTGAATTGATCTTGTCCTTCAATGCATCAAAGGCGTTTTATTGTTTTCCTCCAACTGAAAAACATTTTCACACTTTTCAATGCATGCAAAGGCATTGTTATAGAAGTGTTGTAGTGGCTACAACCACCCTCCAAAATTTTGGCCTGCAACAATTTCGAAGCCTACCTTGAAGAGTTTCACTTGATGAGTGCACACACTCGGGTTCACTCCGTGAGCTCATGTGAGTCTTTATAGTCGCCTTGCTTGTTCATTGCATTCAAGTCTTTGCTTGCTAATGTCTAAGTCATGCTTGCAACTACGTTCTGGTTATGCTCAAAGTCCTTGCTTCATATGTGTTTGTTGTGTTCGTCTTGAAAGAATCTGTCACACTCACACACAAAATCACATTCATTGTCATGCAGGCTTCATGTCGATCAATGAATGGTTAGTCATGAGTTTCATGCTTGTCGCTTGCACCGTCGGTCAGTCATGTTGAACATGTGTGTCTAGATGGTTTGGTCATTTTGTTGTCACGTCATGTGAGTGTGTGTTCGTGTGATTGCCTATGCATCTTTCGAGTATTCACACACTTAGTCATTTTTGCTGGAATTTTGATGACCAGACTCCTCACTAACAGACGAACCATCACCCTACTTTCGACTCAATCGACTATTAACTAGAATAGTGTAGAAGCACCAAACCAGTCCTTTCAACCTGTGTTGCCTACAAGCAACTCAATAAACACTCATGCTTTCCTCTTAGACAGTCAGACACGGTATTCACCTCGGGACTGACTCCCCTAAAATATTGTGCAGAGGCCATTGACCTTACCCACTCAACTAACTAAGGAAATTTCACAGATAGGTCGGATACACACCAAGTGCCCATCCTTGTCTCCTTCAGAAAATTGCGCAGTTTTCCCAGTTAGTCATCCAAACAGTTGACCAAATGTTCATCTAATGAATTGCATAGTTCTCATGAGTAGGACTTTTGCTGCTCATCATTAAGCTTAGCTCAGAAAGTATGCAGAGATAACTAGCAGGCTGGCCTCCCAGCCTCAGTGTACTTTTCCCAGCCAGCAGATCCTAACAGCAGACTACTTGTTCCCTCCAGGAATTGCGTAGCTTCTGCTACTAGAAACTAAGTATCCAACTCCTAGTTCCCTCTGGGAATTGTGCAATTCTAGCTGCCAGTGACCTCAGCAGCCAGCTGGCAATTCCCTCTTGGAATTGCGTAGTTCTAGGTGCCAGTCTCCCAGGTAGTTCCTGAGAAAAACTACGTAATCCCTACCTGCTAACCCTTCATGCAGCCTAGCCTATTCCTTTGGAAAATTGCGTAAATATGAATGTCCATCCCCTGCTGAAAGTTCATTCTAGAAAATGTGTAGAGCATGCCTGCCTTGTCCTCTTGCAACCTGGACTGATACTCCGAACATTTGTGTAATTTTGCCACCCATCCGAGCTAAACCTTGCAAATAGTCATTGTCAACTCAGATTGTCTATCTCCATATCTCAGTGACTCTTGCAGCAATTTCCCAAAGCCATCATCCCATATCACAGCCATATTACCTCTCCTAGTCAATTGCATCTGAATTATCATGTGCCTTGGTAGACTAGGAGGTTTTGGATTTGATGTCATCTCATCATGAGTGGCTACTGGTATAGGTACACCAAAAAACTGTTAAGAAGACGAACGAGATGAATGAAGGGAGCACATGCAGATGGAGAAGTTCACCAATGGATGAACGAATGAAGCATATGAAGGGTATGAATGCAACAAACATGCACCTTTATGAACAAGTGAGCACGTCAAGCCTTCCAGCATGAAAGAAAGGGACAAAATTCTAAAGCTTCATCAGGCGAGCCAAGGACCATCAAAGACTCCGTGCACTTCTCCATTTGGAGGTGAAGCTATGATACACCATGAAGAAATCCATCACTCAGTAGTGTTGTAGCTCAATGTGCTTTCCAGCAACAATACAAGTGTACTAGCATTGTCATGTCAAGTCATGTCGAGTCAAGTCATGAGTCATCTTTCCCACATCTCTACTATGGTCTTGTTGTCAATCAATGTGATGTAATGTGGAAGTCCGTGAGAGCCAATTGTTGAACACAGATTCATGTAAGTGGAAAACCATGGAAGTCAAAATGTCATGAGGCTAGTCGAATAACCATAAGGGTCTATTTCAACCTTGGCTATAAATGCCCACCTCATTTGTACATGAATGGACTTTTCACCTCAACTCCTCCTACATAGCCAAGAGAGTCTGTAATATTTTCTTTGAGGAGTAATTAGTGGTTCCAATGCCCCGCTAATGGGGTTAGTGATGTATGATGTAATGATGTGTCTTGGAACTTTCACTTAATTCAAAAGCCTATTAATAGGCCAACACATTTTCACACATGTATTGTATTTGTTGTAAGACTGATCTTTAACACTTGTAATGCATGTTGTTTTAACCTATGTTCTACATTTGAACTGATTCATTTCTTGTAATACATAATCAATTCATGGAAATGTATTGTATATGTTGTTAATGATGTCCTGTCCATGTCGACCGCTCTACCGGACATCAGATAGACCTTTCTCATGAACCTTGTTGTAAAAATCATTACACTCATTCAGATTGTTCTGTGAGTGTTGTACATGTTATCTTACCTTATATGTTGTGAATTCTTCATCTGAGTGGATTGCTTCGCTGGAAGTTCTGTATGTCCTTTTGTGTTTTGTGTTTCTAGCCGAGTTGGGACTAATCCCTTTCAACTTGGAACTAACCTTCACCTTCTTTTCGTCACAATGAAAGAACCATTGACACAAGTACACTTACACTCACTAAGCATGCGAACCTCACTTCTTCATGACAAAGCGAACCACTCTCTTGTGCTAACAAGCAAGAGTTGAGACAAATACTTAAGATAATGGAACCAGGCCATCATACCAGATGGGACTCCCACACAAAATATTGTGAGATCTAGTTGGGACTTCATATAGGGGTGATCCCCTGAATGTTGGCCAGTCTAGTACCATCAACATTTCTAGTACAGGGTAGCTAGGTGTACATGGCTTAAATTCCCCTCACACTCACTCATCAACCATCTGATCAAGGTAGTAACTAGCAACCCATCTCACATGACTCAACAATTGGTTACTCCTCACCTCCTAGAATTGAACACGATATTTCATATCAACAACTTTGCTTTGTTCATCCCATCACTCGCTAGTTTGCCAAAATAGTCAGATTGATCCCAAATGTACAGTATCTTCCATAGACATCTAAGAAGCCAAAAGCCACTCCCATAGGAGTTGTTGTATCATCAGTGGAAGTAGAATTCCTTGATACTCTTGAAGGTTTGGAAGAATCTATTGAAGAGGGAGAGAAGCCTCCAATCTTCTTTGAGGATGAACAAGGCACTCTTGTGGTCTTGGGATCGAACTCTAGTATATGAGGCAGAGGGTAAGGTAGTGGAGGAGGTGGAGGCAGAGATGAACCGATAGACTCATATCCAGAACCATCAAATTTTGAAGTAGAGGACGAAGAAGAAGAGATGGGTGAATTAAATCTTGAATGGATAACATGGGAACCATTGAATTTCCTGACTATTTTGTACAAGATTCCAAAGCAAGCAAAGAAAATGAACATCAACTTTAATCCTGACAGTGTGATGAAGGCAGAAGACCACTTAGACAACTTCTACCTACAGTTGCAGACCCTTATGGTACATTATGATGACGTATCGTGTAGATTGTTTCCATGTACCTTGGATGGCTACAAAGATGCATAGTATCACAAACTTCCACCCAAATCCATACAAAACTAGGGTTCTTTTGAACATATGCTCCTTGAAAAGATAGTTGATGACAAGACCCTAGCCATGCTACTCAAATAATTGGGAAGCCTCAAGGTGGAGGGAAAAGAGAAAGTGAAAGACCTAAATGAGAGTGTTATGCCTATTTTGAACAAGTTTGGAGCAAAAACCAAACCTCATGACTCCATCACTGTCGATTATTACATGTCTGCACTGTCAACCACCATTGCGTAGTTCATCAAGCGAGCTACAAAGCCAACGCTTTTAGAATGTTGCGAAGAGGCTATTTTTGTTGAGAAAGACTTGCGCTAATTCGGATTTAAACAGGAACGCAAAAAAATACAGAGATAACCATATCCACAAAGATGCAATGGAAATAATGCTTCATTTCATTAATGGAAAATATTGAAGTATGCTTACAACCAGAAATGGAAATAAACCAGCTAGGGCGATGGTAGCTTATCTCTGAGAAGAGATGTGGTGGCTACATGCCTCTGAACTGTGTTACAATGAGGCTCGAAGGCATATTTATTGTTGAGAAACAATGGAAAAGCCTCAACATTTGGAAACCTAACCCTAGAAGATGAAACACCAAACTGTGGGCCTCGTTTGGGTAAATTGGTACATCAACTTCCCGGGGTCGTAAGTTTGGCATACGATCTTCGTTTGATGTGTACAATAGCTCGTTAGAGAGATCTATCCACACACTACCACTTTGGGAAGGGAAACATCAGTCCATGGACCCATGTTGCCCCAAAAATTCCCAACAAACGTTGTTTAGGGCCTCAAAACGACTCCAGAAGTTTAGGACTCTAAAAACTACTAAAAATAGTAAACTGTGCTACAATTTAGGAAATTGAAAAAGCTGAAAGAGACAGTTGTGGGGGTCCAAATGGGATAGGTGGGTGGCCACCAACATCCACCTAGATCATTTCTCCCCCCTTAGGAAGCAATGGTCTCCATTGCATTGAGTTCCTCCCTGAGATGAGGAAGCTTCTACTGAGCTGGGTCTTTGGTGAGCCATTCTGCAATCTTTGATGTGTCCAGATATGGTGGGAAGCATGGTCGACAATGATACACATTCAACACTTGGTGCAAGCAAAGGAATGGAGGAATGTTGTGCTACAAAGCATTATTGCATGTAGCCTTGTTACTGGTGTAAGGAACATGTCGAAGTGGTCTGAGTTTCTGATGGGTTCTAGTAAGGCGTTCTCTATACAGATGCAACCAAACTTTGTTGCCCACCTAAAACTTGTGTGGTACCCCTGTGGGTGAGGAGAAGTTATTCTTGTATTTTGTCATGACCATATACCTTTGCTATTGCTGCTGCGTGGAGGAACCCTTCGCAAGGGTCATGGATGTAGCAATGATCTTCCCCTTACTTTTGGGAGTGAATCACATAGAAAATGAATTTCCTAGTCTAGGAGATGAGATTGCTGCCTTTTGTAGTAGTGATCAAAGAGGTGGTGGTAGGTGGAGCTACCTCTCGTATCCTATATAATGAATTATTCAAAGAAATAATGACAGTGCGAGGCCTTGACTCATACACAACATGTCACCTCCACAAGTATGGCTGGCCTAATAGTACATCACAAACATCCAAAGGTGTACCATCACACAATACCTCGTCTGTGAAGGGCTTGATGTTGTAGGGAAGGCGACACTGCTAGTGAAATTTGAGATCTTGTCCTTCATGAAGCCACCCAATACTGTACGGCTGCGGGAGTGGTGTAGTTGGTAGGCCCAACCGCTTCATGACCTCTGCTAAAATGAGGTTCTTTTGGCTGTCACTCTTGACAATGAATTGCAATGGAAAACCCTTCACCCACATCTGTGAGTGAAAAAGATGCTCCCCCTCCTCTGGGTCTTCGGGCTCATTCTTCTAGATCTTGGCAGTGGCAACAGTGGCAATGGGATCCGCATCAATGATCTACTTCCCTTTTCCATTCCCCTTGTTGGGTTTTGGCTCAGGGTCGGAACATGCGTTTGATTCGGAAGCCTTCAACTCGGCCACCAACGATTGCATGGTCCGACAGTCACTTGTGTTATGAGTGGGACTCTTGTGTAACTCACACCACTTTCCTGTGTCCTTCTTTAGCTTCGTGGTGTTGTTCTTTTCTTGTGACTTTGAGGGGTTGTCTTGGGTCACCCCACCTTGGCTTTGTCCTTTGGGCTTCGGATTTGTAAATCCAAAGTCTCGCTTCTTCTGTTTGAACTTTTGCTTGATTTTGATAGCGTATTGGTATGTTGTGCCGAGTGAGGAGATGTTCAAGAACTCCATCTCTTCCTGGATGTATCTGTGTCGGTAGCCGCTGTATTTGAGTACCAGATGCAGCTCAGAATCTTTGATAACCAACTATGTGTGAAGGGTATGAAAAATGTTTGTGAACTCCTTCACATCTTGGTCCTGTCCCTGCCGCAGCGTGGTCCACTTTATGTATTTGTCGTCATAGCTTTTGATAGGGTAGTACTGCTCCTTGATGGCATCTCAGAATGAATCCCATGTGGGTGTGGCTAAAAATAGTGAGCCTGTGCTTTCATCCTTTTGCTCGTAGTAGGTTTCCCACCAGTCCTTGACATGAGGGGCTGCTTTGAGAAGAGCAAAAAAGATCTTTTCCCAACTTGAAAATTCATGAACAGAAAAATATCCTTCTAGGAGATTTAACTATTTATTTACGGCATCTGCATCTATTTGACCCTCGAATATGGGGATTTCAAAATTAACTTGTACCTTAAATGGCATGGCATTTCTAGAGTAGCTATTGGAAGCCGATGCGTCGCTTCTAGGTAGCCGCTGAAGGATCTGGGCAAAGTTGTCCATCATCGCGTTCCATTGTTTCTCGAGGGCTTCTTCGAGCAAGATTTTGATAGGATCTCCTACCCCCTCATCTTTCTTCTCATTTTCCATGGGAGGCCATGGGGATTTGCGAGGCTGGTCTTGCAAAGGTTCGACCAGTTCAAGCCCTAACTCCTTATATCCCGACCTCGTTGGGGACATGCAAAGAAAAACAGAGAAAAGCAGACCGCTCTGATACCACTGATTTGGATTTAAATAGGAATGCAACAAAATATAGAGATAACCATATACACAAAGATGCAATGGAAATAATGCTTCATTTCATTAATGGAAAATACTAAAGTATGCTTACAACTAGAAATGGAAATAAACTAGCTAGGGCGATGGTAGCTTATCTGTAAGAAGAGATGTGGTGGCTACATGCCTCTGAACTGTGTTACAATGAGGCTCGAAGGCCTATTTATTGTTGAGAAACAATGGAAAAGCCTTAACATTCAGAAACCTAACCCTAGAAGATGAAACGCCAAATTGTGGGGCTCGTTTGGGTAAATTGGTACATCAACTTCCCGGGGTTGTAAGTTTGGCATACGATCTTCGTTTGATGCGTACAATAGCTTGTTAGAAAGATATATCCGAGCACTACCACTTTGTGAAGGGAAACATTGGTCCGTCAACCCATTTTTCCCCTAGAATTCCCAAAAAACGTTGTTTAGAGCCTTAAAACAGCTCTAGAAGTTTAGGACTCGAAAAACTAGTAAAAATAGTAAATTGTGCTAGAATTTAGGAAACTGAAAAAGCTAAAAGAGATAGTTGTGGGGGTCCAAATGGTATAGGTGGGTGGCCACCAAAATCCACTTGGATCATGTGCATCATTGGAGTCATCGAGGATGATGAATCGATGAAAGACTCCAAGGATGCGAGCAGAAATCCCCAAGGAACGACGAGCAAGGGTAGAGACAAAGAAACAACTCATATTGAGACTCTCACTTGCCTTGTCAAGAACTTAACCACCGAAATGTATGAACTCAAGAAATAGAAGACAAACACATTCACCAGTAGCCATCCATCGAGATAGAGACAGGCAAGAACCTTATCATCCTGCTCAAAAAGCAACAACTCATTCGGTTCCAAATTTGTGCAGAAGCTTATGTTCCATGAATAATTTCATTCGAAGAACTCTTGTTGGGATTGGAAGCAATTTGTTACCTTTTTTTGTAGTCATACACTAGATACGAATGGTGACATATAGGAGAAGCCAGAAGACACTAATGATGGCAAAGAGGCTGCACCTGATGAAGCACCATGTTCTAGGCATGTGGTGAATGCATATCAGTGCTTGCAAGTACTCTCGAAGATGAACACCGAGAAGTAGCCCCAAAAGAAAAGTGATCATTACCATCTTAGTAGTAAAGGGGCTCCCCCTACACTTGAGGAGATGCAAGAGAAAGTGAGATGGCTGATAAAGAAAACCAACTCATCGGTTGCCTCAAAGCAGCAAACACAAAGCAAGTCCAGGAAGACAGTGGCAGATAAGAGTACATCCATAGGCAACAAGCTGCAAAACACTCTGTCACACAGCATGAACATCTGTTCCACCCCAAACACCTCAATGATTCTACCACCTCCAGATTACAACATAATCGATGACATAAAGGAAACTCGAGTGAACATTCGTTTGTTCAAGTTAGCCAAAGTCTAGAGTTAGCGAGATATCCTACTATGTGCATTGGCACAAACAATAACGAACAACACAACCTCTACCAGCAAGGGAGCATGCACACCTCTCGGATCACGATCCACTATGCTCAATACACTCTGAATAGAAGAAGAAAACTCAAGTTACCCCCCATTCCTACTTGCATTCAAAGTTTTCAACTACAATGTCAACAACTGCTTGGTTAATTATGGCATGAACACCAATGTCATGCCGCTCTCCATTGCTAAGAATTTCAATGCACGATGGAGTGAAGCATCCGTGAGAATCATCCAACTTGACAGAACATCACTACTAGCTATTGGTGAACTATGAGATGTGATGATCCAACTATCCCATGAGAGTTGAGTCCACCATTGTAGCAACATAGTTGTTGTGGACATACCAGAAGCATATGGTCTAATGCTCAACAGAGACTGGTCCAACAATCTAGATGGATACTTTGCTACAAACTGGTCTCACATGTGGCTTCCTTACAAGGGTAGATGCAACCAAATTTGGTGTTACCTGAGAGGTATATGAAGCACGATGTCACTCCCCTTAATGACAAGAATGAACCATTGGCTTTGGTAGAACTCATGTTTGGCAATTGCCTCCTAGAAAAGACATTGGAGTGTTATCATACATGACCTACTCCAACCTCATTAGAAAAGCAGTTGGGACTCCTTCCTTGCGTAATTGATGATAATGAAACTTGTACAATTTGTCATTCTGATAGTAGCAATAGTAGAAACAACGGTAGTAGTAGCAGTACCAGCATGCCAAACAGTCCATGTACAGAAAATTTGTGGGCCATGAGTCTTGACAAATCAGGAACACATGATGGCTCAAGGATTGAGTGTATCTTAGTCATCCAAAAAAATGTACAATGCATGATTTCAAGCTTTTTGAAGTTTGAAGTCACAAACAATGATGCTGAAGCAGTCATGCTAAACACACGAAGGACCAACACTATAAAAGAATAGAGAAACCTGGGAACCCACCATGATTAAAAGATGACCAATCTCGGTACAAGTGACACACTGCAGTAGCAACCAATTGTTGTCTGCTTGATCGAATAGTACCAAGATGGGCCTGCACGAGTATATGATGACCTAAGTACCCATTTCATGTGAGCAATCCAACATGAGATTCCAGGTAAAGGAGGAGACGATCCATTGTAGAAAAGAATAAGAAACACATACATTTTGTTAGTCCTCCTTTTGTCGAAAAGATTGACTAACATTTTAAGCATTTGGATTACTTCCAAAGTTCATCATCATACTTGGTTTTCTGATTTAAATCCTGCACATGAGAAATCTGGGAAGATCTTCTTATTCATTGAATTCATAAACTTGAACCCTTCCTAGAGTAAAAACAACTACCCCATGTCATCATCTGGGCCCATGCTACACATAGTACCTGAAACAATGGTGTTTTCTTCACTTGAAGGTCTTCTGGAGTGCCACTAGGTTCCGGTAGCGGACCCCATAGACTAGCACTAGTTCATGAGAAAATAGAACTACACATGTACCATTCGCAATCACTTGACAGGAGGATTGATAATGTTCCTGTCAAGGGCCAAGTCCTCAAGCGTTAGTTTCAGAAGGTCGAGCCACACCCGTGCCATGTACATAGTCTGCTTGCTGTTTTTTGTTTCATCGGGTTTGTTTTTCTTATTGCCTTTCCTCTCGCTTTGTCTAATTTTGCTTGATATTTTTTTTCACGTTCATTTCATTTTTTTGATATATTACTATTTTTTTTCCAGAAATAAGTGCTTCCATCTACTACGTTCTCACTTTTGAAAAGAGTATGTGGCTGAAATTTGGAGGGACTTGTGACACTGCAACACTTGGCCGATCTTGTGTCCATTTTCTGTTAGGCCCCTATACTACTAGGGTAACCACTTATTGTTATTAGTACAACCCCCTTATTATATTGTCATGCCCATGTATTCCTCATATTGTTATTATTGTGCCCCAGTGAAGCCCACTATTGTTATTATTGTGCCCTTAAGTTATTATTGTTATGTCGACTCTGATTATATTATGACCCCTTAGTCTGCTATATATAGAAAGGAGGTCTTGTCATTTGTATCACCAAAGAATTATTCACTTTTGTAATGTAATGGAGGTTTCCCCCTTGAAGAGGCTGATTTCTAAGGCATTGATCTATATTTTCTATCTTTTTGTGAGCTAGTTTCATAACATTTGGTATCAAAGCTTTGGATTCTAGGGTTTCGCTACTCCAAACAGGTCATCGTGGAAGTTTCACTACAACTTTTTTTCTGTGACGTGTCAGAAATGAAAAAAAACCCATGTCACACGAAATCGTGCTGAACCTCGTGTCTGAATTTCATATCTTGTCTCGCTATATTTTTAGAGATATGATGTGAGGAATTTAGGGTTTTTGCAAGCTCCAAAATTTCATCTAAAATAGGTCATTGTGGAATGTTCACTATAATTCTTTATATGCAAAGTCTCAGAAGCTAACAAAAAAACCCATTTGAGAGGACATTGGTATGAACCTCGACTCTGAATCTTATATCCTGTCTTGCTATATTTTTGGAGATATAATCTGAGGCAATTAGGATTTTTTCAGACCCCCAAATTACATTTCAAATAGGTCACCTTGGGAAAACCATCATAACTATCTCTCTGAGTGTCAGATTGAAATCTCCCAAGAAGTTAGAGAAAGTAGATAGAATTTAGTTTCTTGTGCATATTTTTCAGATCCAAAGATCAAATCAATGACACGTGGTGCTTCATACAAGTTTGCTCTTATGAAAAGGTATCTAATTGGGTCAACTTGGGAGATTGTGCATAACTCTTTCTTGGAGAATCCAATTTTGATTAGACTGGTGGCATTGAAAAGAGGACACATAGTGCTACTTGAGGTTATAATTTCAAGATCAAGCTCCTAAAATCAAGAAAAGGCGATATGAGGAAGTTTGATGGCAAGGATTCGGTAAATTGGATACTACAGATGGAGCAATACTTTGATCTACATGAGGTGCAACTGTTACAAAAGCTACATATTGCATCTTCATATTTAGAACCGGATCAATTTTTACGGTATAAAGGGTTTTGTTCACATAAACCACTTGTTACGTGGTCAATTTTCATGGAGGAAATGATGGCACATTATGAGGATACAAAGTGAAAGACCTTCTTTAGCCAATTCATAAATCTCAAACAAAAGTGTTCAATGGCAGAGCACATTGAGGACTTTAAGAAATTGAATATAATGGTAAATGATATTACAAAGAAGCAAAGGACTGATATCTTCATAGGTACCTTAAAGGATAACATTCAACATGAGGTTCGTCTTTAGGAACCTGATTCATTGGAGAAGGCATTCAGGTGGGCAAGAAAAATTGAAAGCAAAATTATGGAAACAAGGAATCCCACCACTCAGGACTTTAGTTATGGAAGTGTTTTTTCTCCTAGCCTTACACAACCTACAAGGTTTACACCACAACAATGGGAAGAAAAAATAGAAAAAGGGCTTTGTTACAATTGTGATGGAAAATGCATTAAAGTTCGTAAGTGTGCTAAGAAGAAATTATTTTACATACAACATGAAGACGAGGAAGAAAAGGATCAAGAAACATCAAAAGAAGAGGATATACTTAGGGACCCATCCCCAGAGAAAGAAGAAATGAATCCAAATATATCTTGAAAAGCATTGGGAAGAATTACCACTCCTGATACTCTCAAGATAGACGGACATATCAAGAAGAAAAATGTTCAAGAAGTGAAAGATCACATCAAGAAAGAAGAAATGAATCCAAACATATCTTGTAATGCATTGGCCAGAATTACCACTCCTCAAACTATCAAGATAGAGGGACATATCAAGAAGAAAAATGTTCAAGAAGTGAAAGATCACATCAAGCATGAAGAAATGAATCCAACCATATCTTGTAAAGTATTGGAAGAAATTACCACTCCCCAAACTCTCAAGATAGAAGGACATATCAAGAATAAGAAGGTTCAAATAGTGAAATATCAGGAAGAAAAGTATCAAGAAACATCAAAGGAAAATGATACTCACCAAGAACCAACCCCGGAGAAAGAATAAATGAATCCGACCATATCTTGTAATGCATTCCTAGGAATTACCACTCCTTAAACTATAAATATAGAAGGACATATCAAGAAGAAAAAGGTAATAGCGTTGATTGATTCGAGTAGTACCCATAATTTTATTAATTGTAATATAGCCAAGGACTTGAATTGCTTCCTAGATCCAGCACCAGAGTGTCAAGTGACGATTGTAAGTGGAGGAACCATAAATTGCTCTAGAAAGCTCCATAATATCAAGCTATCCATGGGAGAATATGTATTTAATAGCCCAATGTTTTCCGTTCTAATGGGTGGTGCTGATGTTGTACTAGGAGTCGAATGGCTACAATCCTTGGGTACAATAGCTTTTAATTTTCTAGAACTTTTTATGAAATTTTCTTTGGAAGGAAGGGAAGTTGAACTAAGGGGCATCACAGGGAAACCAGGAAAGATAATCGACTCTGATGGAATGACAAACCTTCTAAAGAAAGGACAATGAGGCGTAATTGCATGATTATGTTCGCTAACTGTTCGCATATCGAAATCATGTATTTCTCTAGATCTCCAAAAAGCCTTGGACAATCATTCCAAGGTATTTGAGACTCCCAAAGGTCTCCCACATATTCGTGATCATGATCATGCTATTCATTTTATTCCAAGATGTGTTCCTCCAAACGTCAAGCTTTATAGATATTCAAATTCCCAAAGGAGTGAAATTAAATATATGGTTGCATAAATGGTAGAGTTTGGTACAATTATCCAACTAAATTTGATAAGCAAAGGAAGGTATGAATGGAAGAATGGTGAAGCAGGGTGGGAACTCATTCAAAAGTTGTCGAGTATCCCAATTCCAACAATATTTCCAGGATTTGGCAAGGAAGGAAAAAGCATATTAGAACCTGAAGCATTTACAGAACCGAGAAGTCAACAGTTACGAAACATCTCATGAAGTGGAGGAACTTACCTGTTGAATATTTCACATGGAAGGACAAAAATTTTATACAGAGGCATCAAGAACTACTCAGGCATTGAGAACAACACCTTTTGAAGGAGAGGGGCATGTTAGGCCCCTATACTACTAGTGTAACCCCTTATTGCTATTAGTACAACCCCCTTATTAGATTGTTGTACCCATGTAGTCCCCATATTGTTATTATTGTGCCCCATCGAAGCCCACTATTGTTATTATTGTGACCTTACATTATTATTGTTATGTCGACTCTGATTATATTATGACCCCTTAGACTCCTATATATAGAAGGAGGTCTTGTCATTTTGTATCATCCAAGAATTGTTCATTTGTGTAATTTAAAGGAGGTTGCCCCCTCGAAGAGGCTGAATTCTAAGGCGTTCATCCATATTTTATATCTTTTTGTGAGTTGGTTTCATAACATCTCATGTTAACATCTCTTCTACACACAGTGCTCAAAATTCTCCTGTTCATCATTTTGAAGGTAGCCCAAGAAGATGATCTCCAGGAATAGACCCAGTGCAACAACAAATATATGACTCTATAGAATCACTAGAGAAGAGAAGTGCCTCAATGAACCCAGAACCTTCTATCAATCCACAAGAACCTCTAATTGATGCTCTCAAACAAGAAATTTATGAATTAGATATATTGAATAGAGATATAAAATAGGAGAATGAGACCTTGAAGGAACAAAATAAATTGGACAAGACAATTCACGATAATACCATTCTGCATCTAGGATTGTGGTATAAGAAAAACAAGAAATTGAAAAGAAAGAATAAGGTTTTGAACAAGGAGGCTTTAACCTTATGAGAAAGCCCAGAATGACAGTCACTTCAAAGAAGAACAAAAGAAGGAAATTGGATGTATTAGTAGAGGTGTCTGAGCAAATGCAGTAGAGAGGAAGAACTCATATTTTTGGCAAATTGCATGAGGACATGCAATGATTTTTCTTTGGGGTATGTTGAACCTCAGAATTAACCTCTCTTTGACATTTTTTCTCACCTTTTTCCCTCACTTTCTGATAAGATTACAGACCCAATCAATAAAAAATGTTAGGTTTTGTCTTAAGGAAAGAATTAAAATGATTTCCATATTAAATTTTAATGTTCTTGATATTTGAATAATTTTTTGTGAATTAGCTACAGAACGTAGCCTGTTCTGCAGCTAACTGTGGATTCCATAGCTAATCTCATGGTTTGGCAAGATCTAGGGGTTAAATGAAGAATTGGGCCACATGGACATTTCTAGAATCATCTCCACATGGATTCTATCGTATTCACTCGATCTAGATCGATGGAAAAGAAAGCCTAAGGTCATAGTCAAAGATGGAGTCAATGTACGTTATCTGAAAGCAGTAGGACTCTTGATTTTATCTTTCATAGCTAATCAAGAGTCTAACAATTCTATTGCAAATATAATTTGAATTAGCCACCTATAGCTAATCAAAAGTTTAAATAGTCCTATTTCAATTTGTATTAGCCACCTATAGCAAGTTTATCTCATAAACAATCATGTTAAATTTAATTCGAATTAGCCACATGTAGCAAGTTTATCTCATAAACAATTATGTTGTTTTCCTTTAAATATCGGTTGCATGGAACCGAGAGGGGGGGAGAAGTTAGAAGGAATTACATGTTAAGTTCAGGCTTTTTGTTGATACTCTATATTCAGACTTCTTTTTTTTCATAATACAAATTTTGTGTTGCCAATGATCGTTTAAACTGCATCCTTAACTAGCTAGCATTCCAGCCACATCAGTTTCAAAGGGCCCTTGCACTGAAGGAGGTTTTTCATTTGTTGTTTTTAGTTCAATTTCCAATACTCTGTTTTCGGAAAATCCGTTTTCTAAATTAGGATGATATTTCATTTCAGTTTTTAATCAATAGCATAATGATAAATCACAACTATGCATCCTTGTTCTTCTAATATATTTCATGGAGAAAAACGATTCTATTTCCAAACTACATTAAGATTGAAGTAATAAGAATACACAGTTGCTTAGTTTTCTTACTATTTTGTCATTCATTTTCTTATAACAGAATTGTAAATTAACTATGTTAATGGATGTTTTCAAAATCCATTTCAAGATGATGACGATCTTAAACTAAATGGTTAAATGTCTAATTTATACAATGATTGAATTTACTCAGTACATTGTTATTTTCCTAGGAACTTAGGAACTAAGGTATAATTGATTTCTTGCAAAGCACTTCATGAGGGTATTCACATTTGAATGTTGGAGAAAGTAAAAAATACATTAGTTTTTTACAGTTAGTTTTACATGCTTTTACCTTTTTGCTTTTAGATCCTTATTTAGTTGCATCACTGATATTCCCAATAATGATTCCAATGAGATTGATTTAATCATATTCCAAAATTGAATGGTTGAATGTTTAATGAATGCAATTACTTCTGCATCAATTTCATTATTGGTTTTAATAATTAGATCCATGGATTAAGACTAATGATAAGATAAGATAGATGCTCTGTTTTTTTAGGTTCTAACTAGCCAATAGTTCTTGGTCCTTTTTTAGGAAATTAGATTAACATAGGAACATTTCCTTTCCTTTAAAATTTTTTATATTCACTTAAATTTTCTCATAGTTTAAGGTTGTACATTCTTAGACATTAAAGAACAAAAACCCCTGAAAATCAACATAAAATACAAAACAACGAAGTAAGAAAAAGGTTAACTAAGCACATATAGTGCACCACACATCATCATCTTACAAAACTCGGTTGATAATTTATGCAAGCAATTTAGGACACTAAATTAACTAAACACGAGGCTTCAAGTGAACATCTACATTGCTCACAAGTTCTCTAATAAAGTGATATCTAGTATCAATATCCTTACTCTTCTAATGAAACACACTATTCTTGGATAGTGCAATCGTTGAGGTGTTGTCACAATATATTGTTGTTGATCCTTGTTTTCTTTGCTTGAGTCCATCAAACACTCCTCTTAACCAGACCGCTTGACATGCTACTAATGTTTTTGCTACATACTCTGCTTCTGCTAACGAAAGTGTCAAAATGGATTTCTTCTTAGATGCCCATGAAATCACACCTGAACCAAGATGGAACACATAACCATAAGTGCTCTTCATATCATCCAAACTTCCTACAAAATCATTATCTGTGTATCCAATCAAATCATTATTTTTTGTGCTTGAATACATTATGCCACAATCTCTAGTTCCTGCTATGTATCTCAGAATTATTTTTCCTGCACTCCAATGTGTACCTTTTGGAGTCTCCATAAACCTAGAAATCAAAACCAATCCTTGCATAATATCCAGTCTCGTAGCTATAAGATACATGAGACTACCAACCAATATTTTGAAGAGAGTTGTATTGACATCTGATCCTTCATCATCCTTGTTTAAATTTGTACCTGTTGCAACTAGAGTAGGGAGAAGTTTGAAATTTTCCATCTCGAATCTTTTAAACAAATCTTTGGCATATTTATTTTGACAAACAAAAATCCATTTTTTAGATTTCTCAACTTCTATGCCAAGAAAATATTTCATGAGACCAAGATCTATCATCTCAAATTATTTCATCATGGCTTCTTTAAATTCATCTAACTCAAAATCGCCTATAAAAATGATGTCATAAACATAAGCAAACAATCAAAATATATCCATGCTTATTTACCTTTGTGTATAAGGTAGGTTCAATGTTCTTTCTGCAAAATCCATTCTTGATCATGAAGCTCTCAATTCTATTATACCAAGCTCTAGGTGCTTACTTCAGTCGATAGAGAACTTTCTTCAAATTGTAAACTTTCTCTTCATTACCTTCAACTTCATATCCTGGAGGCCGCTGCACATAAATTTCTTCTTCTAGAATTCCATTCAAGAAGTTTGATTTCATATCCATCTGATATACTTTCCTCTTCTTCTGAGTTGTTGTGGCTAGAAATGCTCTTGCAGTATCCAATCTGGCTATCGAAGTAAATGCTTCTCCAAAATCTATTCTCAGTTGTTGCAAGAATCCTTTTGCTAGAAGTCTAGCTTTAAATATATCAATTTTACCTTTCTCATTCAACTTTGTCTTGTACACCCAATTTACACCAATGAAATTTTTGTCCTTTGGAAAATCAATCAAATCCTATGTATCATTCTTTTCAATAGCTTCAATTTGTTCATCCATGGCTTGCACCCAATTTTAATCTCTGTTTGCTTATTCAAACGAAGAAGGTTGGAATGAAAAAAATGCAAAATTTGAACTAACATCGAAATCATCATAAATATATTTCAGAATTCTCATCTTTCTCTTACCATTGCTTGATTCATTACTGGGAGAATCCTGATCTGTTGATCTGCTTGAAGGTCCATGCTACTCTAGAAATATTGGAGTCCTTGTTCGTGTGTTTCTATTTTGTGTATTCACCTGTGGTTCTTGCTGCTCCTTTTCTGCTACATCATCTTCTTCCATCAATGGCACTTGTTCATCAATTCCTTTGTCTATAGTTCCATTCCATGACTCTCGTTCTTTGAACACAACATCTCTACTAATTATGGTCTTCTTTGTGACATGGTTATACAATTTGTAAGCTTTTGATTTCTCACTATAACCAGTAAATATGCATTTTTCACTGATCTGAATTGGATCCATAAAGAAAGATTAACAAAGCCATGGTTGTACCAGGTCGGGACAGACTTCAAAGGATTTAAAATAGTGATCAAGAACCCCTCTAAACTAGTGGCAATGGTAGCCAGCGTGGAACAATGACTGAACGGGAGGCAAAATTAGCCCCTGGGAGACCCGGATCGGGAAACAGAGGCAGTTTTTGATGCGCGATTAGCACATCTCTAGGCGAAAAACCTCAAAATGGAGAAGCCTCGAGTGCTTGATCACATGAGAGCCAGGAAAATCGTGGGATAAAAGGCTAAGAGATAATCGTAGGAACCACTCTAAAACCGATGGTATTGATGGGGGGTGTCCATGGGCGGTAAGCAGTTTTGAAGGAAAAGGAGTGATTCCACTCAGCGCCCGATGCGTGGCAGGCGAAGGAGAGAGAAAACCCCCGCTCATCACGCATTAATGGTCAAGCTAGTCAACCACGCGGGACGAGCGAACGACATCAGATCTAACAGCTTAGATCACACCCGATGGAGAATATGGGATTGGCGAGGGAATAAGCCACGATTTAGAAGAATTTGAAGTCTGAATTGACCGCCATGGTGGCAAATGACTCATCCCATAACGTAACTGAAGAAACGAACCGACGAGGCAAGCTATAACAGTTTGTAGGAGGATGAATGGCCATCCTTGTGAGTTTGATGATGACACCGAGAACAGGGAACTCCAAGCACAACTGCAAGCATGAAAATCGACAGAGGCGGAAGAAGAAACGAACCGCCATGAGCTCAAATGATTTAAAGCCATAAATAGAGAATATAAAACACACACCCAGAGAGGAAGACAAAAACCAAAAAAGAGAAGAACCGGTGAAGAAAAAAGCAGAAAAAAGGCAAAGGGCTGAGCTGACCAAGGGCAGTGTTGAGCACCGAAGAGCTTGAGAGATTCAAGCCATTCTTGAGAGGATCTTTCAGACCAGAGAGGTCAAAGAATTGGCAAGGAAGAGAGTCTGTGTACTCCAGTGGCTTGGGGAATCCAAGAACCACCCTACCAAGCCAATCTACTTTCAAGAGACTCATGTTGAGTTCCTTCATTGTAATTCTCTGCTTCAAGACACAATAAAAGAAGGCCACCACTGAAAGTTGGACCTAATATGTAGACCTAGAGGATAGGGTGAACTCCTTATTAAATTCTTGTGTTCTTGTATTTGCTTATTGTGTTTCTCTAATGTTTTCCATTTCAAGTGTCTATGTATTTGCAATCTGATCGATCAGTTGCTTAAATAACATAGACACACACACCAACATATGAGTCTGTAATACCTTCATTTAATAAATCTTTAACTGATGTCACTCAGGGTGATTATCAGATCAAGTGGTATCAGAGCTCTGGGCTATAAGGTTAGACAAGCTTGTGTTGGTTTAGCTATTGAATGCTCACTAGATCAAAGCTCAAATTAGGAGAAGGAGAGTTGGTTGAAACTAATCCTAAAATTGGGAGAGTTTATCCTCGGAAGACAATGTCAGAGGAAGGTTCTATGGGGCCAGACCCTCAATTCATAGAGAGTTTCCTAGCTATAAAGTCTATGGTAGTAGAAATGTATAGGGACTTTAGAAAGCATAAGGATGAAGATTCATCAGGTTCTAAACAAGATAAAGAAGAAGATGAGTCTCGTTTATTTGACCACTCAAAAGGAAAAGGGAAAGAGAAAAGCTTTCTCACACCTCCTAATAGCCTTGTGCATAATAAGAAATCATCTTTGATCAATCTAGATATTAAATTTGACTTGCCTATATATGATGGAGAGCTGAATGTTGAAAAGTTGGACAATTGGATTAGACAAATTGATGTGTATTGCAAAGTGAAAAACATTGACTTAGACAAGAGCAAAATTCAACTGGAAAGCCTACGCCTAGGAGGCACTGCCTTGGTTTGGTGGGAAGGCAGAACCCAAGCTGACATGAAAAGACATGGGAAGACTATCTCTGTTTGGAGTGACTTTGTTTCTACAATCAAGAAGCAGTTTTATCCATTGGCCTACATGCAACAAGCCATGATGAGTTGGCAAACTCTTCGGCAGTTGAAAGGGCAAAGTGTGCAAGGGTACACTCAAGAATTTAGAAAGAGAGC
>APFE031285772.1:0-20929 GCA_000404065.3 Pinus taeda | reverse complement strand
GGTAGGAGATGGGATTCACTGTAGAAATGAAGACAAGGGACTCAAAATTTCATCATGTATCTGAAAGTTTGGATTCATATAAGGTGTAGTGCCCACTCTAGTTTCTTGACTCTAATATGACATTATCTTACATACTTTAGTCTACGAGTAACTCAAGCTGAGGATCCAGAAATGTGACTCCATTATCAGTGAATGTGATGGATATGTATGTTCTCTATTAATATTATGATTACGATATAATTAATCGTTATGTGTACTCTCTATTAATATCATGATGGTGATAGTAGTAAAGGATAGACGTATTTCTATTGATGTTATAATGATGATAGCTTTGATCTCTATGTATGGTTCCATTAAGGTTATGATGATGCTAGTCTTGATGGAGGTATCGCCTATGTTAGCTACTTACATTAGCTACTTAGGTATACAATCGGTCTAGAAATCCTATTATAAGGTATACACACCATCAACATAACAAAATTTTTTCACAAATTCATTTATATGTATTTCAAATTTGTAAATTATGCATTCAATTTTTTTTAATCACTAATATTTATATTAATATACATTAATATATATATATACACATTTGTAATACAATTTATTAATATATTTTTTAATCGAATCAAGGGCAAGTAAATGGAGTCTTTTCATTCATATATATCCTCAAAGGAAAATTTGTTTCCTCAAAAACACTAAATTAAAAACACAATATACTCGACCCCTACATAGTGGAACAACTGAATCAAATCCCAGTAATGACTGTAAATCTACCATATACAAATTATTTATGCATAGCATATTAATCTCAAGCAGTACTATGCAGATTCAATAGTTTTTGGCCAAAACAGGTGGATCTCTTCCATTAGATATTCCGAAATTGGACAATAAATTTTGAGATGAACCTTTTCTCCAAGGGCTTTTTCATAGTAAATTTTGCATCGTGAGAGGATTGTGAATATATATTACAAGAGGGTTCATGTTTATGGGTCTCTATGGGACTTTTGGTCACCCCTTGGTTCCTAGCTTTCGATGCCAATATAATGGTAGTATCTTGAATGTCAGTTTGGGTTAGATTGCATAGTGTACACCTACATTTTTTTCTCCATAAACTGAGAGAAGCCATTGGGAACATATTAGGGTGATACATCAAGAAAGATACACAAATGTTTGAGCAAAAAATCTACACAATCGCAATAATTTATGTGGAGGTAGAATTCAACAAACGATTGATGGATCATATTCTGTTTACAAACAAGAAGAAGTGCTCATCATAGTTCCTATATTTTTGGAACACAACATTTAGATGTCGAATAAGCCGAAAAATGAGACATCTTCAAATTCATGTCATGATGCCAGGAAAATTCGTCAAAGGAAGAAGAAAACAAGAAAGGAACCCAAGGGATGGCAATTCCCATAGAATTTTCCTGGTGAAGAATATGATGATGAAGAAACAGATCCTCCTATCAATGAAGAAGCCCAAAATACACAAGAAAACATAGAAAAGGGGAGCATTAATCATGAAGTTTCAGGAACTCCAACAAACAAATCGAGGAAGGAGATGGTCCCCGTAGCAATGGAGATAAGGGACTCAAAATCTCATCATGTATCTCAAAGTTTGGATTCAGATAAGGAAAATCCAAGAATGAATGAAGGGACCCATCTAGCACTTGTAATTGCCACTACTTCCTAAGGAGAATGGAGAATGGTTAAAAATAAGAAATGGAGAAAAGGGTAACCTGTTTACCACCATTTTGGAGTCATATTTTTTGTCTCTGTGATCACCAATTTTGATTGGCATGATTAAATGCATTATCAACATCTACAACATTTAATTTTTTTGTCATTATAAAATTATAATTTTTCCTAAGGAAAAAGGAATATATCAATTATAAATAGTTAGAAAAAAATCTGATTTTCAAATACAGATTGAATAGTATAGTGGTTGTTACAAAAAAAATCTTTGTCATTCATGATGTCATGGTCCATTACTAGAATAAGTGAAATTTTATTAAATTGACCATGGATATGATAATGCAAGCATTCAATTCATTTGAAGTGTATCTCTTTCATTGGATACTATGCATGCTTAAAATCATCATAGAAGTTATTTGTACGAAGTTTATATATAATTTGATTAGTGACCTTCCATATGGTATATTAAATAGATGTTAAAATGTATTCATGTTACAAACAATAACCAACAGGGTGAGATACAGAGATAATTAGATGTTAATATGAATTCATGTTGCTAACAATAACCAACATTCTGAGGTAGAGACAGAATTAGATTTATAATGAATTCATGTTGCCAACAATAACCAACAGGGTAAGGTACAATATGTCTACTGGAATTTTACTAAGATATAAATAAATATTTACATATTTATTTTGGACTTTTACATAGACCTAAATAAATGTTTACTCTACTCCACACTCTCCCCATGGATAAAGTCAAGACCACAACGGATGACTTTTTTTGAATTCCTCAATCTAATTACTCCAGTCCCAGTATTTCGGCAACGTCAATAGTCGCTCAATGCCTCTACTCGTCACTAATTGCCTCTGAGTCATTAGAAAATTCAAAAGCTCCACAACGTGCCTAATAAGCCTATGACATGTTGATTTTCAACAATTCAATAAAATTGTTGATTTTAAACAATTCAATAAAACTGAATATAATTTGGTGGAATGAAGAAGAGAAGAAATGGTTACTGAGGTGCGCATTGGCTTCAGAAAATAAGAACGAACGAATTGGAATCTGCCACTTTCAACTCCCACCTAGATAGTCTACTTTCCATTGGCCATTATTGGAGGATGGGTTCTGAGCAATTGAAACTGAGTTTTCCATTGATTATTATTGTTCTCTTTTGTTTTATTAAATTTCATATTAATAATTTGTTTCAGGGATCTATTGGGTGTATTTGATGACATTCGATTGATAATTGCATGTCATTTTTTTTTTTAGATTTTATATGTGAGTTTGAATTCTGGTAAAAGGGTTTAAGAAAATTTAATAGTTTGTTTAAAGTTTATTTAGGCTTATTTTTAAATTTCTATAAAAATTTTATTTACATTTTCAATTTAATTTTCCATAAAGTGAAATCCATTTTAATTCTTCTCATTGCATATAATAATATCATAGAATTTATTTTATTCTTTTCCCCATTTTATTGTAAATTATTTCTCAAAATTTTAACATTGTAATTATTTTTCTCTATATCTTATTATTAATACCCATTTTACAATTTTTTTGCACAGAGATGGAGAATGAAGATGATTCAGAAATACAATTTATAATTTTTTGTTTATCTATATGTAAAATATATTAATATTTGTAAACAATCAAAAACTATATTGATAAGATTTGTATTTATTTTCACAGAGGGGAGTTTCGATCTCTCTAAGACCTCAAGATAGCTATGGATATGGTTATATGTGAGGTATGTCTAGTGTGATTATGGTTATTTTTTTATTATGCTTTTTCTCTCTTCTTAAATAATTTTACAAAAAAAATTGTGGAATGTAGTAAAAATTATAAAATGGTAATAATTTGTTTAAATAAATTGATATTGGTAATGAATGAACAATTAAACTTTAAACAAAATAAATAACTTGAACTTCTTTCTCCCACAATGAACCTGTGTTACAACTTATTTTCCTCGTTGATCAAACCTTAAGCTCCTTCGATCTATGCCTCATTTATTAGTCACCTTAGTCCTTCAATGGTGATGCATTTAGGGCCAACTTGGTCCAATCTCACACTTCCCCCCAATAGTCCACATGTGTCCAATACCAAAATTTGCAACCTGGATCTCTGATTCGACTAGCAAATCAACATCAATAAGAGGATACACATACCTTTCTTTCCAATATACTCCTGGTCCTCTTGTCCTAAACATATAAGCTTCTGGAGATATGGTTAGGGCACATCAACAACACTAAATGGCTACTACCAACTATGTTTCCCTTCTCCAAAGACATTCTCTTCTTATGATTTCCTTTCTATACTTCCAAAGTATTATTTTGGGCGTAAGGAACCTACTCAAAATACCTTGCAATTCTCTGTCTCACAACAACAAGTGATCTGAGCTATCTAGAATTGAAGAAACTTTTGTTCAACTACCTCTCTTATTGGAGTCACTATTGCTAAGCTAGAGATGTTTTAGAAGCCCTCTTGACCATCCAAATTATGCCTCCAAAATGATCTTCTAACAACAATTCCCTGTGGCCTCAATAAAGATCTAAACACCACACAAAAGTAGCAAAGAAAATTACACAAACTTAACTTAGAACTACGACCTTATTCATCATGGCTATCCACACCCAAACATAAGAGAAATTATTGCACATCTTGTGCCAAAGTCATCCTCCTTGCTAGCTTGTGAGCTACCTCAAGTTCACTATATATCTCAAAGTTATACCTAATTTGATTTGCACTTTGGATGTGCTCTAAATCTCCAACAATTAACTTCTATTTATATGCACACACGTTGCTCCATAAATTTTTCCGTGGGGCATACTTTAGCCCAAGTTGACCTGCCCAACTAGACAAGTTAACCACCAACCACATATAAAAATTATTATCTCTTATTAGAGACATCTATTTCGAGTGACTTTCACTACCTTTTCTCCTCTAGGTGTCCTCTAATACCTCACTAAAAGTCCAATTGTTTTTTCCAAATTAATTTTGGTGCAAAACTCGAAGCTTGGGTTCTAATGCCATATCAATTATGTTGCTCTTCTTCATCCAAACACCAATTGCTAGGGCTTCAAGCTCTTCCTAGGCTACTAAATCTCATTAAACTCTTTATATATAGAAACACAAGAGATTTCATATTATACTGCAATTGACCATATGCTTAGAGAACTAAGTCAATAGGCTAACAAAATATTCCCAATTCCACCACAAGCTTGAGAAGGGATAGGGGATATAATTTTACTCTTTTTAGACACTGAAAAATAAGAAGAAAGGAAAGAAAAATTATACCCAAGGCCATCTAAAGTTTACATCTTAGTACCTATCATAGAATCTTCTAAGTAGATTGCAAGTTGAGACTCACAATGTTCGAAATTGATTCACACGTCAACATATAATACCGGTTGAAAAGAAAATTTGATGAGTATTTAACTACAAGGCCCACAATACTGATAGAACTTAGGCTCAATTTCCTAAGAAGTGTTGGAGCATACACAAGAAAAGGGTAAAAATAGCAAAGAAGCATAGAATTGCAACAATTTCTAGCATCATCTATCGGAAGGGACACCTTGTAGTAACTTGGACATGTCAAGGATGTATTCATTGAAATAAAAATATAGTAAATGATGGTAGATCACAAAATAGAGGAGAATCAACAATTCACTTCAACAAAAGTTAGCGTATAAAATGGAAGTTCGACACAGACAGAATTGAGGACAGTTGAGTGATTGCAATGAGAAAAAAAAATATCTAGACATCAAATTGACTTCTAATTCACCCTGTGTGACTACCACAACAATTATTGAATA
Organism: Pinus taeda; assembly: GCA_000404065.3. NCBI lineage: Eukaryota > Viridiplantae > Streptophyta > Pinopsida > Pinales > Pinaceae > Pinus > Pinus taeda. Next base: position 15,421 of record APFE031285772.1, on the reverse strand, counting down.
AAAGGATTATGAAGATAAGATTTCATCCAAGCAAGTTGTACTCGGGAAGTCCCATATAATAATACTATGTGAGAAGATATATTAAAGGAAATTCTAAAGAAAACTACTTTACAAGGAGATGTTACCTCAACCTCACCTACAACTGACGAACAAGATCCTCTAGTAGAGTGAAATACACCCAACACTTGAGCTCCATAAGTAAAGAAAGGCTAAAAGAAAAATCTACTAAGAAACCTGACCTAAGGCATGCTTGAGATAAACCAATATTTGAAGCACTAGAAAAGTCTATGTGAGCAACATAGAAAAAAATTAAAAGAAGGATATTGGATAGTAGCAAGATTTAGCAAAGACAACAACAACAAAGGGATATTTAGTTAGAATGTTAGAACCAGGATATAAAGTGCAACTATTAGAACATAAAATACTAGTTGATCACCAATTGTTAAGGCACATATCACTGGCCAACAAGGTAGAATATTTGAAATATTTAAAAGCATTTGATGCCCATGAAAGTATAGTTGTATGGAAATGATCTATATCTTATCAACATATTAAAGTGCTTGCACCAACTACTTATCAAACAAAATTCCCTATGACTTCAACACCAACACATACAATAGCACAATCATCTTGATCATCTTCCTAACAATATAAATTTAATTTCTTTGAGCTAAGCTTTTAGGATGTTCTCTCTCTTTTGAACAACAACATCACACTTAGGAAATTGAAGTTGAAAGTTCCAATAGATCGACTAGGGAACGGAAAAGAAGAAGAATTCACATTTTAAATCTTGTATATGTAATTCAAGAAGTTCTCGTGAACCTGAAACTACATCTCCTAATTAGCCAACCACCCTTCTGGAAGAACTTTTATTTATTCTTTTGCTAAAGCAAGTATGGATCCTTCTATTTCATAAAACCAAAAAGATAGTGTACAATTTTACATGCAGGGAGAACCTTATAGTTTTAATAAGAATCTCGAGCCCATGGAAAAACGAACAAAAATGCCACCTGGCTACCGACAAGCATGAGAACCAACCAGGAACACTGCTGTAGAGGAAACCCTATTCATCTGAGTCATCCAATAAAAGTGCAATAAGATCGACACATGAGGAGGATATTGCTCCGTCAAAAAGGTCAAAGTATAAAAGTCTCGCCTCCCAAGATGCACGAACCATCGCAACCGTTGATCGTTTTTGACTAGATACAATGGATGATGTCGATATCACATGGGATAAGAAAGGTCGATGATAGTGAGAGGGGAAGAATGGTTATTGGAACCCTCTCCCTGCGACGTGTTGGAGGGAGAATGGCATCGCGATGTTTTCATCAAAAACGCTTTCCAACAAAACACTGTGCGATCAACCAGAAACTGCCTTGGGGGTGGTAAACCATGCTGAGACTCCAAATTCTTGAAGGCCCGGCCACTAGAAAACATAGGGCTCTGTCTGCACTTGTGGATTATCCTTGCTCGAACTTGAAACCCTAAATATATAAGGGGTTTTTCATTAAATGAAGAATTGACAGAATCGTTTTGATCCACACGGTAAACAAAGAGCATCCTCTCGTTTGCTTTGGGAGTATGAGCGACCAGACTAGGAATCCGCCGCACCACATAACCGTTTATCCGATAATGATGACACAAGTTGATGTTGAAATCAAAGGTTGAGTCAATTTGATCCCTTCTCCCAGGCTCTATCTTTAAACTCCAGCTTATCATTATCTGCATTTTCCTCAACAACCGTCTTTAACCTACTTTGCGGCAGCTCATGCCAATTTGATGTCACTATGATCTCTACAGTGATAACAGCCCGGTTGGCGAGCAAATCAGCCACTTTTCTTGCCAACTTACGGACACACTTGAAGCTAACAATATGGAGGCTTTGAACGTGGTTTTGAATCCATTGATATCCTTGAATTAGTCTCCAATTTTTTTAGTCTTTTTTTAGCTTAGAACCCGCGCTCATTTTCTTGAATGAATTGATAATAAGTTTAGAGTCAGCCTCCACTATCACATTTTGTCTATTGTCCTGACTCAGGAGCTCTAAAAATTGTTCCATAGCCATCAACTCTGCGAATTTATTAGTGGCATGTCCCAAATGACAGTGGAAAATGAAGATGACAGTACCTACCTGATCTCTAAGGACCCCTCCATAACCAGTTGCGCGCGGGTTGCCTTTTGAGGCTCCATCTATGTTGTATTTCAAATATTCCTTTGGAGGAGGATGCCAGAAAGCCTTTGCTTCCCTCAAGGAGATTGGATTCCTATCTAGACCCTGAGGAGAGATGCTTTGCAGGCCCAGTGCACAAAGAATTCTTAGGTCAATATCTGAAGGAGGGTTCTTGAGGATGTTTCAAACTATGGTGCTAACTGTTTCCTTCAGATGTTTTAAGATCAGCTCAAAAATGCATTGGGAAGTTCTCTTTACTTCTTTAAATATTTGGTTGTTCCTTTCTTTCCAAACATTCCAGACAATGAAGCTCAGAAAAAGGGCCCAAGCTATGGCTAGAACTTCATTGTCTGTAAAACCCTTTCTCCAGTTGGTCAGGGTGTTGCAGATGCTATTTTTGTCCATATCCGTCTGTTGGAAAATAAAAGCAAAAGAGTCCCACAGGCTAGAGGAGAACATACAACTGTTCAGAAGGTGCTCCATGATTTCCTCCTGCCCCTCACAAACCTGACATCTGGAAGGTCCCAGAATGCCCCTTTTCCTGATATTGTCCCAGTTTAAAATTTTCTTGTGCTCAACGAGCCACACGAAAAGTTTAATCTTCATCCATCCCTGGTGTCTCCAAAGGTTAAGCCAAGTTTTGTCTGGAGATTGATAATTAAGGTCAATGAGAATGAGGTTTTCTTCCTTGAGGTTAAAAACCCCGTCATTATAGTTTCCCCATCTCAGCTGATCATGGCCGTAAAATTTCAGAATATTCCTTTGGTATAACTTTTCCTTAAGTGTTTCTGCGTTAGTCTTCAGGGCACTATTGTCCCTAAGATCAAAATTCCTCTAGATTCTCTATTTATCATTGTTATTGGTTTTCTCCCAAAAGTCTTTCACCTTAGAAAGTCTGTTGCTACCATTGATTTCCTTGAAATCTGTTAGGTCTTCATTTAATAATATAGGTTCTTGTTGCCATCTATCCTCCCAGAACAAGCTGAGCTTTCCTTCTCTAATTTCCCAGAAGCTGTTTCCTTGGACTAAACTCCAGTTATCCCAGGCTTTGTTCCAAATGTGCGAGCCCTTTCTGTGACATGACATTCTTATTAGATCATGGTTATGCCAGGAGCTGGCATATTTTTCTTTCCAAATGTTTGCCCACTGAGTCTCTGGTAACCCAACGCCACCATAATTTGGCACCTAGAACCTTGCTGAGTAAGTCAGGATCATCCAAACCTAGCCCACCAAAGCTCTTAGTTTTGGATATCTTATCCCAAGATACCACGGCCCATTTCTTATGCTCCTTCCCCTTGCCCCAGAGGAGTTCTCGTTGGATGGATCTGAGCTGATGTAGAACACTTTGAGGAGCTGGTAGACTAGATAGTATAAAGGCAATGATAGATTGAAGGATAGCTTTTGTTAGCACTAACCTACCAGCTAAATTTAGAGATCTGTAGGTCCATTTCTCGACCTTGTCTAGCAATTTGTTGATAACAAGTTACCATATGCTCTTGTGTAAGGGTTTGGCAGTGAGAGGAACTCCCAAATACTTCGAAGGGAGGAACTCCCATTGGAAGCCCATAATTCTAGCAATGTTCCTTTGTATAGTAATGTGAGTATAAAAGAAAAAAAAAATTGATTTAGAAAGATTTACCTCCAAAACTGAAGCCGTGGCAAACTCTTTCAAGATTTTATTATAGGCCAGAGCTTCCTTGACTATGGGGATTCCTTGTAGCATAGTGTCATCCACAAATTTTTGATGTGTTAAAACATGCCCCTCTTCAAAAATTTGATTACCTTTGACTGAGCCCACTACCTTCGGTTGTTTGATTTTCTCCCTAGCCCTTCCATCATTAGAATAAAAAGAAAGGGAGAGAGTGGATCTCCCTACCTTAAGACTCTTGAAGGAGTGAAAGTCTTCCAGGGTAATCCATTAACCAGGATTGAAAAGCTGGGTGAGGTGACTAGGTCCATAACCCATCTGATCCAGTTATGATCAAACCCAAAAGAATCAAGAAATTTTCTAATATATGTCAAGTTTAGCTTATCATACGCTTTGGCTATGTCCAGATGCATGATCATGCCAGCTCTCTTGTTGTTAGTCAAAGAGTGAACTACCTCATGAGCTTGAATGATGTTGTTGACGATTTGTCTACCTTCCACGTATCCTGACTGTTCCACTGCCACCAGGGTGGGAAGAAGGGGTTTTAGTGCATTAGCAACCACTTTGCAGATATTTTGAAGACAACATTGCATAATGCAATGGGTATGAACATATGAGGCATTAGGGCAACATCCTGGTTAGGGATCACGACGATAAAAGTGGTGTTAAGCACCTTCAGGATAGTTTTATCCCTCCTTGAGTCTTCCACCATGCTCAAAATGTCCTGTTTTACAATATTCCAGGAAGCTTTGAAGAAGTCTAGATTGAACCCATCTGGACCTGGTGCCTTCCCATTTTGTATCTCATTAAGGACCTCCTTGACCTCCTCTTCTGACACTGGTATGTTGAGGTTGAAATTGTCTTCTTTCGATTCTAGCTTAGGTATATGCTTAGTAATCTCCCTGATAGATTGATCTCTGTTAGTGCAAGTTTCCTGAGCAATGCCCCGAAAGTGTTGTACTAGTTCTGTTTCTATTTCTTCATGCATGCTCAACATATTACCTTTCTTGTCCTTAATAGTAGAAATCCTATTGTGAGCTCTGTTCACCATAGTGGCTCTATTGAAGAATCCAATGTTGCGATCTCCCTCTTTTGGCCATTGCAGTATGGAATTTTGCCTCCAAAAAATTTCCTCTTGATCATAAGATCTTCTGAGATTATAAATCTATCCAATTTGGATGCGACTTGGGACTCTCCTCCTCTTTTATTATTCCAATTAAAGGTACCATTATTCGTGGCAATATCCACGAGCTTCATAATATCTAGGAAGGTTAGAAACGCACAAGAATCTTTGGTTAGAATTCTAGTTCCTCCTTTTTTTTCCAACAAAATTTTTATCATATTGGAATCCCCTCCCAAGATCTAGGGGATTTTCGGATGATGTTCCTTCAACTTCTTTAGTGAATCAAGAAACAAGAGTTTTCCCTCCAACCTTTGGGGGCCATACACATTCGTAACCAAGTACATTTCCTTATTTCCCACTAGCCGAATGACCATTCAAATATAGTTTCTCGAGGCTTCTGCACCTACCATGTCAATCTTTTGGGGGTTCCAAAGCATGAGAATGCCTCCAACTGTATTCTCTACTTTGACCTCCAAAAAATCAAACCTGTTGAGCCATTTACCATGAATCTATTTTATCTTTTGAATGGAACATTTTGTTTCCTGAATGAAGATCACATCCGGGGCTACTTGCTTCATTCTATTACTTGCCATGGGTCATTATAGGTTAATAAATTTTTTAAATAATAAATAAAATCATATAGGTTAATATTCATTTTTATTAAAGTCATATGGATTAACAATTCTCTTTATTGGTAATTAAAAAATATATAATTTATATTTTATTTTTAAATACGGTTGGATAATTTGAATGATAAATATATCAATAAAATATTCATTCAAATTGTTTGAGATAACTTAACTTTTTCAATATTTTTAAGAGTCTTGCAAAATAGTAGGAGTATCAAAAATCTAGCTACTAAATAGCTAAATGTCTTTTAAGTACAACCAATTAGTTATTGGATTAAAACACTGAGGGCAATCATAAGGAAAGGTGCATTAGTTATTAGTTACCAATAATATTTTGATCTATAAAAATATATATTAATATATGTATCCTTAAATTCACTAATTATAATGAATTTATTATTAGATATTTCTATATATTTAACTATATATTAACCCCCACAAAATGGTTCCCCTTATTTAATGTAACCTTTGACCACTCTGACACGTATAATATGTGATACAATATGTGCCCCTTAACCTAAAACCATTATGAATATCAAAACACTAATATGACCCATAACAGGTAATTTACTATGATCACTCATACTCATAGATAATTACAAACCCTTCCATAATGCAACCTCTAACCACTATTACTATTAAAAAAGAATGACACTTATAATTATTAAGGTACTAACTCTAAAATTAATTAAACCATAGTGCACTATGAGCTTTAAAACACAATGAATTCTAGAGACTATGACCCCTAGTACACTTCACAATCTTGACATTATAATTCTTGAAATTTTACAACACGCATTAATTTTAATATCTAACACATTAACTATCATTAAGATGATAGATTTTATGTACTTAAAGTGGCATAACATACTGATAAAGTTGAATGAAGTGCAACTCCAAATGTAATCACATAAGAACGGAATATAGTAAATGTTGTGTATTTTGGAGATGATATTTTGATTATCTATATTAACCCAAAAATCACCTTTCTTGAGACAACATATGGTAATGGTTTTGACTATCGATATTGATCCAAAACCCACTTTTAGTTATATGTATTTCAAAATTATAAAATTTCAAAATTTCAAAATTGCGTATTTTTATATGGTTTTTTCCTATTTCCACTATTCAATGCAATACGAATAATAAGTATTCATTATTGGGTTCTTATTTATTCATGTTTATATTATTTTGTTAAATACATGTATTTTTGAATTAAGTTTTTGATATCTCAATTTTTTTTTCTTATTTCTAAATTTTTACTAATGAGAGAGAGTCATTTTTCATGAATAGGTAGAGTCTCTAACATTAAACTCAATATTCTACCATAAATTAGTCAAGTTATCATGACGACAAAAATATACAAATAGGAAAAACACATTGGTAACATGCTGAATATGAACCGGTATGAATGTGAAAATTTTAATAAGTCCATTTGGTTCCCTTCTTTACTAATTTGGATAGACATGAAACAAACTTCACTAGTTACTCCTCCAGAAATATTTAAAAATCTTCCAATAGATGGAGACTACCTCAACACATACAAAAAATGTTTCCTTCCTCATCGCAGATTCAATTGTCGCTACAAATAATTGAAGTTTGGCATGTTGACTCTTTAGATGTAGCCCAGAAAGATATTTTGTATCAACCTACAATTGACCAAATGTATATATGATCAGTTAATAATCTAACATAATACAATTCCACCACAAGCTCAAGAAAAACTAGGGGATATACTTTTAATCCTTCTAGATTCTGAACAAGAAGAAGAAAGGGAAGCATAGTTAGACACAACCATTTAAATTTGACCTCATAGTACCTGCGACATAATATCATAAGAATATTGCAAGAGAAGACTCACGGAGTTGGAAAACAACAGGGACATAAACATATACAATAAATGGGAATGAAATATTTCTAGGTATTCAACTAGAAGACCCACAATAACAATAGAATCTACACTCAATCGCATGAAATATTTTTGAGGATACCCTATAAAGGGTAGAAAAGAAAACAAGCCTAAAGAATTAGAACAATTTCGAGAATAATCTATTGGGCATCACGTCTTGCAGTTTCTTGGACATATAAAATATCTATTCATTGAAGGATGACTATAGAAAGTGATGGTAGTTCAACAAACGCAGGAACATAAAAAATCAACTCTAGACAAAGTCAACATAGAAGGAATCTCATCATAGGCAGAGGAGGAAGGATAGTCGACTAAACACAACAGGAATAAAAATATCTTCAATATCGACTTCACTTTTGATTCACCCCATGTTACAATTATAGAAGAAAATGATGATCAAGATAAAACCCGATCCAAGCAAACTGATAGTGACAAAGTTTCATCCAAGCATTCTAGGTTTGATGACATATTAAGTTGGATAGTATCAATATTAATCTATAAAGAGAAAAACATGAAATGGGGATTTGGTTGGAACATTATAACTAGGAAATAGAACAACAAAATATAAACATTCCAATAAGGATTAATGATCCACCTTTTGCAGTCCAATAATTAGTATATAATACGGTAATTATGCTAATCGTCATAGTTATAAGTTAATTCTTAGGTTGATGGAATATATTTAAACCCCATGTAATATGTTTTAACATTCATAGTAATATTGACATATTACTATTGACATATTTCACTGCTAAAATTTTCCACTAAGATTTCTTGTTGTTGTTGAAATATGCATGCAAGTTTATTTATTTTTATAAATAACCAAAATATAATTTGTAATAAAATTATAATTTATTTAATTTATATTGTTTTTTTAACCTATGAAATGTGATAGGAATAATAGGGTACCCATTTTGATGGTTATCATGGATTGAATTTTATTTTCACTTCCATCCATTTGATTTATATGGCTTCCCTTGTTTGTCTTAATTTTATGTTAATATTTTCTTTTAACTTCAATTGGAAATAAATTAAAAAATAGATATTCCTATAATTATGCTCAATAGTAATAATAAATCTCCCATAGTTATAATTTAATTATTAGGCTGATCGTAGATATTTAAACCCCATGGAACATGTTGGAGTATTCATTGTAATATTGACATATCAATGATAAGATTTGTACCAAAATTAGGTATACTCTATTAATTAAATTATCTCAAATCAATTAATTTAAGAAAATGGCATATCAACACATCATATTGGGAATGTGGTATTTCTAGGCCATGGTAATGTAAGAAGACTCGTTTCCAATTAAAGAATTTCCATAAAAATAGTGAGGTGAAACTACATGGATAAACATATTTTTAATAACTCCAATAATAATAACAATAATAAATATATAGTGTAGTTAAATTTTATAATATTTTAAATCTCGTTAATGCAATATGTATAATGGGGTTAGTGTTTTGATTCTTATCATAGATTGATGGCTATAGAAATTTTTCAATCCATTTGATTATATGGTCACAATAGTTATAATAAAAGAAATAAATCATTTTATAGTCAAAATATTCTATATATGGTATATTTTAAATTAATTTGGAAAGAATCTTTTTTATTAAATTCAGGAGGAATGGAGATCATAATTACATTTTAAATAAGTCTTAACCTTCTATTAATGAGTAATATTAAAAATATTAATTATTGATTATTGAATCTCTAGCATCAACCTATTTATTGTTCATAATTAAATTAAAATTATAGAAATCCTATCAAGGGATACACAGTATCAACATAACAAAATTAAAGAATCATGAATATGATTTCACAGATTTATTTATATGCATTTCAGATTTGTAAATTATGCATTCCCATTTTTCTAATCACTAATATTTATATTTATATAGATAGACATATATATTTGTAATATGATTTCTTTAATTTTTTGTTGTTTTGTTTTTGTCTTCATTTTTTCTACTCAATTCTAATTTAAACGTTGAGGCTTTGTTTTGAAATCTAAGGTGTTGTTGAGTTCAATGCAATGGCTTCACAGATTTTCAGTTATATGTACAGTATATGAGATATTTTTCTATTAAAATTATGCAAATCTCAAATGTATTCACATTTATTTATTTAGGAATGGAATTTAAAGGATACAAACCAAAACACATTGACGCCATTGTACTCATATTAATGTTTCTCTAACCTCATTATTCATGAAAATCCACCTTTGTATGGGTGTGAGATATGAAAAACACCTTCCACGTGATTTGGAAGAGAATCATATTACAATGTAAAAATATATTTTTTGATGGTTATTGACAAATGAATAAATATATTTTAGGAAAAACATTAAAGTATATGGAAATCTAATAGAATAGGTATAGACTCAATCTGAAAGATAATACTTTTCATTAAGAAGGAGATAATTGTTCAACAATACACATTTTTTAGGATAGGTAACACCTACATCACCTCCTATTGCAACTATTCTACTAAAAATGTTCATATTTTTATTATATATGTACAATGAGAAACTTCGTAGTTCTCTTTTGATCAAAAGAAGCCATGAAGGTGAAATAAACTTGGACATGCATAAAAACTTTAATGGAATAAAAGAAGCATCCATTTTTCCTTTCACTAAATTGTAATATAACTACATTTATGCATCCTAAATTGTCTTTCATAATTTCAAAGAAAAAATATCATGAAATGTACACACCCTTCGCATTGAGGATTTTCATTGTTACTATGTCATAGAGGCTCCCAACATGCAAACATTAATGACCCACAAATTTATTCCTTGTTAGTTATTCCCCACATGTTAGTTTTCTTCAAAAATGTCTCAAGTTATTCTTCCTTGTTACTCACTTCATTCTTTTATATATTTTCCACAATTGTGCCATGTTTTTTCTTTCTTCTCGAAGGGTTCTATCAAGTAGCAAAAATTTCAAGGATGGAAATTTATTTTAAAGCTTATAAACCTTGTCTAACATTAGTACCCCATAACATGCATAATATAAAGTGTTTAATTATATTTTCTTAAAAATATTGAGAGTTCTAATGATTTTGAAGTTAAAATAGTTTTAAAGTATAAACATTGAGAAAATAAATTAAAATAATGTCAAAATTGACAACTATTCTTATCTTTTATTTTGAAAAACCATGGAATATTTTACCGAGAGCTCAAAGAGTATTCGTCAATATTATCTCATTTTGTGCTCTACTTAGTCATGCTCCTTCCTCTTCAAGGGTGATTTAATTCCCAAATAATGCGAACTAAACAAGCTTATTTTGTTATACCTAACTACTTTAAGCATTAAATATGTTAATTGAGTATCCTATTAAATATATGTTGGATTTTCCACTTCCTTATTTGTATGGGTCTTTAGCTATGCATAATAATTTCTAACTTCTTCTTTGTCTCATATAATTGTTTGGATAACTTTCTCCTTGTTGACATTCTCTACGAGTATAAGAAATCTATAGTTCCTTGTTCACATTTGCTAGCAAGGCCTGTTTATTCATGTAAAAAAGTTGGAAATATATATTTTAATTTGTATGGTCTTATGAATTTTCCTTATGCTAATCAAAATAAATGTATGAAGAATTGTATTGATGATTACATTGGAATGTTTTAGGTGTACTATTAGGTCCCTATACTACTAGTGTAACCCATTATTGCTATTAATACAACCACCTTATTATATTTTTGTGCCCATGTAGTCCAATATTTTTATTATTGTGCCCCATAGAAACCCATTATTATTATTATTATTATTATTATTGTGCACTTACATTAATATTGTTATGTAAGATATGATTATATCATGACCCCTTAGAATTTTATATAAAGAAAGGACGTCTTGTCAATTGTATCATTGAAGAATTTTTCATGTGTAATGTAAAGGAGGTTTCCCCCTCAAAGAGGCTTATTTCTAAGGTGTTGATCTATCTTTTATGTCTTTTTGTGGGTTGTTTTCATAACATGTATTTATTGGGAAGTAAATCTCAAGGTTTCAAAACTTTTAAGGAATTTCATGTATGGATTGGATATGAAGCATAATCACATATTGGTTCTCTTCATACTGTTAATGGAAGATAATGTACTCTAATGAATATGGAAAAATATATACAAGCATGGGATTCAACATCATAGCATAGTTCCATAGAATTCTCAACAAAAATATGTAGTTGAAAGAATGAACATTACTATAATTAATATAGTTAACTCAATGAGGATTTTCAAAAATTGAACACTGATGTTTTGGGATGATGTGATTCTATGTGCAATGTATGTGAAAAATCTTATGTCCATCTCACGCTCTTAGAAAAATACTCCTTGTAAAATGTGGTATGGATGAAATCCTTTGGTAATCCATCACAAGGTCTTTGGTTCCTATACATTCACTTATGTTTTTTCTAGTATAGCTATTATTGCATATTTGGTATATTATTGTATGTTTTTACTTCTAACTTTTTGGTTGTGATGTATCAAACATTGGTTATGCTTCCCTCAAAGGATATCAACATAATTTCTATTTTTCTCAATGGTTTCAAAATGAACTAAACTTAATACATGGAATTCCTTGCAATATTTTACAACCTTTCTAGAATTTTCACGCTATGATTAAAACGTAACTCGATTCTCATCTCGATATAATTTTTCTTTGTACAAACATATATGTACGATACTAATGTTATTCCCTTTACAACAAAGTATCAGGTAGAAGGATAGCATCTATATTACTAAGGTTAGACTCTACTTATGTCAAAACCCTCTATAACATTCTTTGCTTGATTAATTTAGAGTTATTCCAATCCAAACAAAGGAATTCCTTTCTTTCATATGTTGTTTAATCTATGACCAACTTGCGTTATCTTGTGACATTGTTTCAGGGTAAAAATTCATGCACGCTTTCTCGCCTATGCTTTGGCCTTCAAATACTTATCCAATGCTTCCGCTTTACAGGGTTTCAATGTCGGTTGCAATTTTTGCTTGATGCTTGCTGCAAGGAAATTTGATTTTGTTTGAGTTTAAATAATACCGTTATCTAGCTAGGGATTTTCCCAAAAGGGCCGACACTTGAAACAATGCATGGATATCAATTTCAATTAAATGGATTTACCCTCTCTTTTTTAGTGATAATATTTAATTATGAGAAAATATTTTTTGCCATCTTATAGCCCCAACAATGTAAATATTTATTTTTATTCATAAGAAAAATGTATACAATCAAAAGTTTAAAATACTATAATATTCCATCAAAAGTTTAAAATACTATAATATTCGTTCTATTTTTATTCTATGGGTACACATTACATATTCACGTCAACTCTATATATTTTGTTTCTGAATAATGATTGTATATAATTTACTATTACTATCATTTTCATTGAAGAAGAGCATATGAAAATTAGGCAAGAGGCACATTGAACCCTTGTCATGGGAGTTTGAGAAGGTTGTACTTTAGGCCCTAATATTTCTTTGCCCAAGCTTGCTTGTTCCATGGCCAATTGATATCATTCTAGTGCTTTGACCTATAGCAAGCTAAACTAGGTATACATTTATTTTTCTACAAGTTAAATTATGTATAAATTTATTTCTCTTACCTGCAATAGTTCTTCTTTGTAGTAGCTTACAACAAACTATATTTTTATAGGTGAATAAGGGTTATTGTGCATGTTTTGTATATTTATGCATTCAAACAAGCTTCTTTAATTAATTACATAATATCCTTTTTCATCTTTGCACACATTCAAATGTATTATTTTTTGTGCACACTTATATATTTACCCATCCAAAAAAGCTTATTTAATTTATTATATAATATCCTCTTGCATCTTTGCACGCATTCAAGTGTATTATTTTTTAGAATATATGTATCTAACCTTTTCTTGATGGAAATAGATCAAAGTCTATTGCATTCCTCCAACCGAGAACTATGTTTCCATGTACCTTCCCCAAAGCTTTAACTCCTGCTTCCTAGGAGAACAAATAGTAGTCATTTTCCAATTTACATTTCCTTGACCCTTAGCAACATATTGCTACTTTTGGGGTATGAGTACAATAATTATTTCCAAATATACCTTTATATTTTATCCAACTCCTTTTATCTCCAACAATCATTTTAAGTGAGTTTCACACACGAAACTTTTTATTGAATCATGTGTTTTCTTGGTAGTCTGCAAAACCAACAATTCAACTCTAGCAAAAAGGAGAATTTTTTGGATAGGGGCAATTGAATATTCAATTAAGAAGCTCATAAGATAAATTTACCAATTCTTATTACAATTCAATTTTGTAATTAGAGGAAACATAAGCACCTTCAAAAGACATATTTAGCATGTTTAAAAAAGAAAGTTATATTTTTTTAAAATAAGTGTCTTTGCTTTGAAAATGAATTTATTAAATTAAACACAAATATAAATCAAAGGATAAAAATTCAACTCCATGTTTGTATTTTTGAAATATATTTTGATTAAAATATTTGCAAAAAAATTAAATTGAACATAAGTGAGTTAAAATATAAGATTGAACTTTTTCGTCGTTTTCGTATAATATTATGATATTATGTATCTGTAAAATCATGACACAAAAAAGAAAAAAATAACACAAAAAATAAGCCCATATTAAAAAATAAAAAACACATTGTAACATTATATCATTATAAAGCATCAATTTCTAGCTAATTAATTTCTAAAGTACATAATTTCTTGCAAATTATGATAAATGTATTGAGTAGTTCTACTTGCAAGAAATTTATCATCGTAATCATTTGTGATATTATAGTTATTTTTATTATTGAAATATATGTTAATTGATAAATGTTATGATCATTTTTTGAAATAAATGGGATGTTATTAAATTGAATATCAATTTGCACATAAAATAAGTCAATACCCAAATTCAACTTGTTTAAAGTGTAATTGTTATAAACGATGTTTATATATCTGTAAAGCCATTATATATGCACAAACACAAACATATAGAAAAAAAAAAAATTATATTAACACAAACATTTGAAACATTCTACCATAAAATAAACATGTAATCAATTATAAAATATAATAAAAATAAGGTAATTAAAATACAAACATGAATAGTGTGGTACAAAAAAATACAATTTCATTCAATATGTATGGTAAATTTACCAAATAAGTGACTTTATTAAACGACCATAGATATTACTATCAACCATCTAATCATGTGAAGTGTAATTACTGCATTGGATACTATGCAATCTAAAATCATCAATAATTTATTTGTATCAATTAATAATCTAATAAAGTCTTTTATGTGTATCAGGAATTATAGGCATACAAACAAAAAGAAACAAAGCAATGACATTAATAAAATAAACACAAAACATCTAAAGTTACCATCACAATCGATTCGTTACTGAATTAAAAATAATATTAGGTTAAAAGTCTCAAAGATCATTGAATAGGTTACCTACAAAAAAATGCCAAGAACCATTCAGATTTCTGGTAATTGAAAAAATAATTCACATTATGTTAAACTAATTGCTTAATTTGAACAGTAATAGTTAATACCATCAATTAATGGGACTATAATTCCTAACATATATATTTTATGTGGTGTAAATCATCATAAGTGATTTGTATCAAAAGTAATTTGGCAAATGGACTTCCATATGGGATATTCTAATGAAATACTTTTTTGTGTTCTAAAATTATACACATAACAAGAGCATAAAGAAACAAACACATACATTTCATAAAATAAAAACACAAACATTTAAAATTTTATCATCGCAAAACATCAACCTGTAACTAACTATAAAAACATAGTAATTAAAAACACTTATAAAAATATTGTGCACTGGATAGTGGTGCTTATTAAAAATTCAAATTCATTAATGATGTTTAAAAAAGAAGATTTTATCAAATTTAAAAACAATTTAAAGACTAGTAA
>APFE031285770.1:235331-269645 GCA_000404065.3 Pinus taeda | reverse complement strand
TAGTTACATAGAACAGTATGCATCTGATGATGACTTTAAAGATGTGTATGCTAACTTGAGTAAAGGGAATCATGTAGAGGAAAATGACTATCACATGCATAACAATTTGTTGTTTCATTTGGGTAAGTTGTGTATACCACAGGGGGAGAGAATAAATGTCATAAGAGAAGCTCATTCTTCTCTTATTGATGGCCATTTTGGTGTAAGCAAAACAGTTGCACATCTACAAAGGTATTGCTATTGGGCTCGCATGGTAGATTCTATTTCAAGCTTCATAAGAGGTTGTTCATTATGTGCTACAAGCAAGCCTAGTAATAGGAAGCTTGGCTTGTATACTCCTTTGCCGGTACCTTCTAGACCATGCGAGAGCATCTCTATGGATTTTGTAGGAGGTTTGCCAAAATCTAGAAAGCCGTATGATTATTTATATGTAGTAGTTGATCGTTTCAGCAAAATGTGTATACTTATGCCTTGTAAGAAAACTATAACTGTTGAACAAACTGCTGAATTATTTTTTCATCATGTATGGATTCACTTTGGTTTTCCTACTTCCATTATTAGTAACAGGGATTCCAGATTTGTGGGGAATTTTTGGTCCAATCTATGGGAGATGATGGACACAAAGTTGAAGAAAAGTACTACTTTACATCCACAAACAGATGGATAAACAGAAGTTGTGAACAAAACCATTGTGTACCTCTTGAGAGGTTATTGCAGCAAGCATCCCAAGCTTTGGGATGAACATTTGCACTACATACAACATGCTTACAATCGTGCCAAGCACTCTTCCACAAACACCTCACCATTTGAAGCTTGTTTTGGTTACTTGCCAAAATCACCTCTTGATTTCATTCTTGAGAAAGATGTCGCCATTTAGGGACATAGTGATATTGACAAAGCTCGTTCATTCATTGAAAGAATTTAATAAATACATCAGCAAATTCAAGAACAGCTTGAGAAGAGTCAAGGCCAGTACAAGGAAAGACACGACAAGCATAGAGTCGATCACAAGTTTCAAGAAGGGGATGAGGTATGGCTGTACATTAGTAAGGAAAGGATGCAAAGAGAAGGTAAAAAGTTGAAGCCTATTCATTATGGTCCATTCAAAATCCTCAAGAAGGTTGGAAATAATGCTTTTCAATTAGATTTGCCTTCCTATATGCAAATGTATTCTGTTGTCAATGTGGAGAACTTACATTTGTATGAACCTCCTTTGGTTGCTGATCATGAAAGTGTTGTTCAGCTGCCATCTATAGAAGATTTCTCGCCAGAATTCTTAGATGAGCTAAAATAAGATACAATCCTTGACAGAAGGACATGCACTTCAAGGAGGGGAAATGTAGATTATGTTCGGTTGGTTTCAAAGGCAACAAATCGAACAAGGCAAAGTGGATGGAGGTGGACAGAGGGAGGGAGCTGTACCCTCACCTCTTTAACAGGTAGTTGAAGGCTTTTGGGGTCCAAAAGCTTCCCAATGGGGAGGCGTGATCAGATGCTCATGTCCCAAATGTCGTAAAATGCTCAAAAATGAAAGTGCTCAGAACTAGTTCAAACTTAAATGACTGGAAAGAGCTCATCCTCCTGATTCCGGTGCTATGAACGGTTCGAAAAATGGTCTCCGTATGAGGAAGTTATGTCAAAAAGAAAAATTGCCCAATAACATTGAAATTTTGAATTTTTTTCAAAAAAAAAATTGAAATAGAATATTCCCATAATATTTCTTTTCGAACAACGAATGACAGGCTGCTATGTGGCAGGCCCGGAGGCCACCACGTGGCCCAAGATGACATCATCATATCTATATTTGGTGCATAAATAAAACTTTTGGCGTTGGCAAGTTTTGAACACGAGGCCTCCCTCGCACCAAGATAGTCTTACCGTTAGGCTAGCAGTGCAGATCTTGATATGGAGGCGGCAAAAACGTTTTTTAAAAGTTTGAATTGTGTTGAGGCGGGGCCCGAAGGGGGCCAACCCCTAAGGGCCAGCCCCCATGTAATACGACCTCGCGCCAGGAACCCAGGACCAAACCTCTACCTGCCAACG
Organism: Pinus taeda; assembly: GCA_000404065.3. Lineage (NCBI taxonomy): Eukaryota > Viridiplantae > Streptophyta > Pinopsida > Pinales > Pinaceae > Pinus > Pinus taeda. The sequence goes on along the minus strand of APFE031285770.1, from coordinate 267,602 downwards.
GGTAAGCAACGGTCACCAATGCAACGTGTTCACATGCGGGATGAACGTGGAGTTAACAACCCGTTAACCCGAAAGTTTGGTGCAAAATTCAATGCACAGAACCGCCAACGTTCACATGCACACTAACTGCAATGCGTAATCGGCGGTCAGGCTGGCGGACCGCCAAATTTGGGTGGTCCCGCCATAATTGGCGGTGCTAACTGAATTTCAACTACAGTTAGCTAGAGTGGTTCTAGGCCTAATTGGGGGAAAACATCAATGCGCCATAACTTTGGCTAGGGAAGTCCTTTTTGGATGATTTTTTTTTTTTTTATTTTAACTATTTAGATTATTTTGAAGCCATTGGCACATGTTAGAGAGCAATCATAGGTTGTTTGTAGGTGTTTTTGCTCTGTGGAAGTTCTAGGAGCCACCAGGGCCCAGTATTGTGGGAGTTGTATAGGGTTGCAGGTACCCATTGGAGGAGAACCAGTGGTCATTCTTGACTAATTTTAGTGTTCTGAATCTAGTTTTACAGTCTTTTTCGCCTGTTGAGGCTTTTATTCAATTGTATATTCATTTTGAGCTTTTAATCAAAACGAGGACATGCCCATTTGGGAGCCTTGGACCCAGTAGATGTGGCCCAGGAGGGGTGAACTGCTTTATCAACTTTTTTTGCATCTGTGGTTGAGTTATTTTGCAGAACAAATTCGTTTTAGTGTGTTAAACAATAAAAGGAAATAATTCTACTATACTTAAATGGGTCATGAACAGCTGAACATTTCATTTGTTTTTAACTGCAAGACATGTACATCTTTTAAACATGTATGTTACTGAATTGAATACCTTGCAAAGCATTTACAAGTAGTTTCAATTTTAGATCACCTCCTCTGTATGCACTGAGAAAATGGTGCTCCCACATTCTCTCTCACATCCTCCAACAATCTTCCAACTTCTCTTGTGTGCTTCTTTCCATCTCTGGAAGATTCTGATTGAGTGGATGTCTCCACTCCTGGAACCTCTGCATGCGTCTGCTCCACATCAGTCTGAGGCTCCTCCTCCTTATGAACCAACATTTCCTCCACAACCTGTAGTTGGAACTCCCTCTCAAGGGAAACTCGCATGGCCTTCTGCTCATCAAACTTGAGATCTCTGCAAACCACTGTCCTCCGACTGGTAGGCAAGTACACCCGATAGTTGTGTGTGTTAGTGTTTCTCACAAATATCCCCAACTCTGCTGTCAGCTCAAGCTTCTTCTATGCATCCTTTGTCAAATGGCAATATGCCGATGAGCTAAAGATCTTGAAGTGACCCACATCTGCTCTCTTGCCAGAGGAAGCTTCTTCTGGTGTCTTCATCCCAAGTATGCGATGTGGGCTTCTATTTTGCAAATAGACCGTTGTGTTGTATGCCTCAGCCCACAAGTGAAGTGGTAGGCCTTGGTCATGCAGCATTGCCCATGATACCCTTACAATAGTTCTGTTCTTCCTCTCGGCCACCCCATTCTGCTCTGGGTTATGAGGTGCTATCAACTCTCGTTTAATTCCTCCCGTTGCATAAAAGTCCTTAAACGTTTGTGAGATATATTCTCCACCATTGTCGCTTCTCAAGGCCTTGATCTTCTTCCCTGACTCTTTGTCGACCAAAGCGTTGAACTCACAAAACTTTGTGAAAGTTTGGTCCTTCTTCTGCATGAAATAAATCGAACATTTATGAGAATAGTCATCAATGAAAATCAAATAATACCTTTGCTTCATTATGGATTCCGTCAAGAATGGTCCACACACATTAGTATGAACTTTCTCTAAGATAGCCTCTACTCGACTGTCTCGATCATGAAAGGAAGACTTGGTGTACTTTCCCAAGGTATAACCTTTGCATGTGTCAACTTGCTCAAGTTTACCTTTGGGAAGTCCTGTAGATATCTGCTGCATTATCTTCAAAGCCCCATGATGCAAATGTCCCAACCGCCTTTGCCACAACTCACCAATGTCTTGGCTTTGCACCAATTTTGCTTTCGTACTCAATGCTGTACAATCATCTACCTCTAGTTTATATAGATTCCTCACCCAAATCCCTATCCTCATGGTTTGACCCATGGCTATGTGTCTCAGGAACGCCTTTCCTTTACTGAAGAAAACATCGTAGCCTTTGTCCTCCAACATCACGACCGATACCAAGTTCTTCTTCAGTCCAGGCACATACATCACATCTGTCAAGATGAGAGGAGCTCCATGCTCCCTCCGAAAAGCCACTATGCCATCTCTATGCGCATCTTGAGGTCTTTCTTCTCTAAGGCACTGAATAACTTTTTATCACTGATCATGTGGAATGAGGCTCCACTGTCAATATACCAAACACAACCCATCATCGATGACACCATGCATGCGATGAGGGTAAATTCCATTTTGAACTAAGAGGTTAATGCCTCACCTTTCGATCCTATCGAGGATCCCTTCTTGGACTTCTTCGATGGGAAATTAGTTGCATAATGTCCCATCTCGTGACAATTAAAGCATCTCACTTTAGACATGTCATCCTTCTTCCCTCCATGAGAAGAATTCGATTTCAAATGGGAAGCCCTCCTCTTCCCTTTGCTTGACTTACTCGCTAAGGCCATATTTTCTTCATCATCATTCTTTGATGAAGAACCATCTCGTGTGCTTCTCCTGATCTCCTCTCACATGAGATCCGACCACAGTCGTTCCCAATCCAACAGTTTCTCCCTTCCATTCACAAAGTCCTGGTAGCTATTCCAACTCTTTGGAAGGCCAAGGAGAGCGAGGCTCACCATATCATCATCAGCAGTAGTTATTTCCACACTGCCAAGCTCATTTCTGCAGGTGGTGAGCTTGTTTAGATATGTGGAAATAGTATCGCCCTTCTCCATCTTGAGTCTTCGAAGCTTATCCTTGTGCGTCAATTTCCTCTGGTCGCTACTGTTCTGGTAGAGGTCCTTCAATGTCTTCCAAATTGAAAATGGAGTATCCTTCCCATGGAGACTCGAGACAATATGGTCTCAAACTCCCTCAAGGATGATCCATCTTGCCTTTGCCACACACTTCTTCCACTCAGTGAACACTTGTGCGTTAGTTGAAGATGGCTTTGGGATTTCTTGATCAATGAATTCCTTCAAGCCATTGTCTTCTAATACAACCTCCATTATATCTTTCTATGCTATGTAATTCGAGCTATCTTCCAAGGCATACTCGAGTCTCAATCCATAGAACACCATTGGCCAACCTTGAAGTATGATATGAATTCGGTTTGCACCTGCAACCCCGAACTTCAAACTTCGAATTCTCTTCTCAATATACTGTGCACAACTTCGTTACTACGTAGAAAATTTCTACAAATCCAGCGCTGATACCATGTAGAAAATCTGATGTAGGTTAACCTGATAATGCAATATAGATCAAAGCATAATACTATAATCTACTTCTACTATCAATTTGTGGAAGCTTAAAGATCGAGTTGAACAATATAACCAGAAGAAGAAGAATCAATCACACAATACACATGAAAATACTTTGGGGAAAGCCTCAGCTAAAAACCACACTATCTGTATTATCATACAAGGTGGAAATACATAGGAATTATACAAAGCCTTAGCTCTCACAGCTAGCCAACTCTCAGTACAATTGTCACAGATGCTCACAGGCAATCTTGGCTTCTTTCAAGCCTTTCTCTCTGCCCTCCAAGCTCCTATTTCCTTGCATTGTTCCTCTAGGATGATTCTCCTTCAACCAAGTGGAACACTCTTTCACACACTGTCAGAACTACACAATCCTCAAGGAATGATCCTTGATTTCATGCATGAGTTTTCTTTATAAGAGAACACATGCAATTGATAGTACACTTTCCTTGACTTTAATCTCAACTGGGTCTTTTTCAGAATAGACATGCATGAGTTTCTGATGAGGGAATCTTCTGTTAATTGGAGTACACTAGTGGAGTGCATGCATGCATCAACTGACTGTTAACTCTCTATTAGTCCCTCAAACAATTTGGGACTAATTTAACTAGACTTAACTCAGTAAACTGAGTTAACTAATCACAACTCAAATATAACTTAATCTTATCTCCTTAATTTAAGGGATAGATCTTGCATGACTTCAGAAAGACTTCTAACTTGAGTTTCTCCAACTAATTAATTCAAAATGAATTAATTAATTATTTCCAAGTAGTTGTTAAGACTAAATTCGATTTTAGTTCACAATTTAATTCAAGGACAAATTAAATTGGAATATTCTTGTTGCGATATTTCAACATTAATATCATAATTTATTTTTATTTTTTTCAAAAACTAGCGTTTAATATAGCCATTACTTAATAATATTTGTTTTTAATAAATTAATAAATTAATATCATAATTTAAATATTATTGTTCAAAAATAGTTGTTACTTGAAATTATGGTCTCTACATTGCTCTCTATTTAAGCTTTTGCCATGGTCTTCCTCTTCATCTGGTCCTGATGTTGAAACACACTTGGTTTGAAACACGTCGGCCAAAATTTTCTCTTATGTGATTTCTACCGAAAGACTTTTCTTAATAAATAATTGGTTCCTATTAATTAATGTTATCAATTAGATAATATTGTTAGCAAACTAGTCGTTATATCGACTAAGTGTCTCTACATTGATCCATATTTAAGTTGTTGCATGATCTGCCTCTTCATCTTGTCCTGACGATGAACCACACTAGATGGTTTGAAACACGTCGGCAAAAATTCTCCTATGTGATTTCTACCAAAAATATTTTCTCTTAAATATTTAAAACGTGTTCGATTTTTGTTTATTGGCATCATTAGATGAGCTGCTAAAGTTAAGTTTTTCTTCTTGAATAATCTTGCTCATTCCTCTTTTGAGCCTTGAATAAATGTTATTAAATCCTTAAGTCCCAAGTTTCTCTAATCCAATGATACTCATCTAGTAGGTTAAGCATTTCTTATTGGCACTTTTATTCTATTTCTATCTCCTCTATGCCATCCCCCCAACTAACCTAAAATAAAGGGTTTGATACAAGAGGGTATGCCATCTAAAGTGAAATTGTCATAAGTAGAGAAGAGTTCTTCACTAGGTAAGGGAATTTTTACATTATAGAATTTTCTCTCAATAGGATGCATAGTTAGATTAGACCTTGGTTGGGTGCCCTGGGTGATTGAATTAGGTTCCTTATTAGTTGATCCTCTTCTTTTTCTCCATCCGACCATGTGGATTTTCTTGGAGATTTTTGAGATTAGACACTTAGAATTGTTAGGACATTAAATTGCAATGTATAATATTTCATAACATTACATGTAATGGAAGAAACCTTATTCAAAATCCTAATTTTTAGCCCACGGGTAGTCTTTGCTTATACAATTAACTTATATTGGAAACCCTTTACTAAAATCCATATCTACACAAATACACACATAAGTGGTGATGTGTCCTTCATCTCTTCACTTTAGAAGTGAATTTTACACATAACATTACTAATATCACTAAGAGGGCCATATCCTTAAAAAATGATTTTTCAACTACCATGGATATTCCACTAAAAAAATTCATTGCAATTGATCTTAAAATCTTCCAAAATCTCTTATTATGTACTATATTACTTTAGATTTCATATTTAATATAACTAGTTTAATGCATGAAATAAGGGAATAAATTAAAAATGAAGTAAATTACACACCATCCATACAACAAACACATGATATACCTTTGGAAAACCCAATAAGCAAAAAACCTAGATAAAGGTTGATGCTTATGTTGTGATCTTTTACTCTCAACTATGAAATGCAAATACAAAGAAATGGACACTTAGTATGGATTTTCTATGGACAAAGTGGCCAATATGGTAGCCACATGATCTTGTACTTCCTTTGTTCTACATCAATATCCCACTCCTAGATGCTCTACTCAACTATGGAATAATAAAAAATATAGTTAGAATGTAACCCATTTTGTATCCTAGTAGCTTAATAATGGGGATGGATTGATAGCTATGTAGGGTTAGGTTTTGATCCAGGAGGATCTAGGAGGATTGATCCAAGTGGATCTCTAAAAAAGTACCAGCGGCATGGTAAGAAGGCTCAAAGCTCAAAGTGGTAGAATCTGGGTAAACTTAACATTGGATCGAAGTGCTCGTCATCTTGATTCAAATGGTGTGATCGTCACTCAAATCCAAGTTCATATGAAGAACTTAGAGAAAGTCAAAGATAAAGTTTGACTTGGATAGGTGGCAGGAGGAAGTGACATGGAAAAACTCTCAACAAATGGGGAAGTGCCAAGTGGCAGACCACCATTGGTCCCACATATTGCAGATTGTAGAAGGAAGAGATCGTGGCTTAAGAAAACCAGCCCCAACACTACCGAGTTGCGATTTGCGATATCGCAATTGCAAATTGGAGGCGGTCAGAGTTAAATAATCAGCCCCAGAGAAAGTTAGGATGCGATGCGATACATCGCAAGGAGGGAAGAGTTGAGGAATCAGCTCCGATAGAGTCAGGTTGCAATGCAATATATCGCAATTGAAATTCTCAAAGGGGAGCAACCATAGGGAGTACCAAGCTCGGTTCCCTCTAATTGTGATTTGCGATGAGGCTTTGGGACCCGATATATTATGTATTATGTTAATAGCTCATCGGTTCCGCTGTTATCGCAGTGCGCTGGTTGTAAAGGCTTGGCCCTATATGCTGATGGAAAACATTGATATTAAAAGTCGTCAGGTTAAATGTGTGGTTAAAGAAGTTTTTTCCATGTTTGAAGGGTTTGTTGCCATGTACTATATAGGACCTAAGATTCTCTACCCAAAACAAACCTACCTGCTAATGCTTTTCATCTATTTGGAATTGCCCGGGAATTGAGGAGTTAGCAACCAAGTATATATATTGGACTATCAACACAGGAAAAGGGGGAGATTGGCATGGTTTAGAAACCATTTTACAACAGTAACCCGACCTGACAATTGGTCAAAACCTCACCTTGAGCAGCAGGGAGGTTCTAAGAGGGTGCAGAAGCTTCATTTCTCCAAATTAGGTGTTTGGATAGGTGATTCTGCATGATTTTTCGCTAGGATTTCAGTGGTACTATCTATTTTTGAAGTTGGACTCTCCATTCTTTGTCCATCTTCCAGTGTGGAGGCATAAGGATTGTAAATGATTGTTGTTTGTATTTCTTCTCTTTTCATGCCATTTAATGAATAAAAGCCTCCCCACTATTGAGTAGAGCCCGAAGATGTAGTCCAAATTGGATGAACTCCATAATCAATTCTCTGTGTCTTGATCTCATGCATGATTATGTCTCTTTTATCTTCGTTTTATATGCTTGTGTTCCATGGTTTTTAAGTGCTCTGTTATATGTAATTTTATAATGCATCCATGGCAAAAGAATCTTGGATCAGGTTTATGGTTTTTGCATGCCTCAACCCCCAACTACTGATAGGTTTTTGGACCCTTTAGAATCCTCTTAAAGTTCACATGTGACCAGATCCATCTATGAGTAATGGAATTTGGTGTGGCATCCACTCAATATCATGTTGTTGAACAAGATAGATCAAATACAAGAGGCATGCCAATCACATATGAACTTTGATTGAGGCAATTTTTGCATCATTAAAAAGATCACAATGTGTAGAACAACATCAATATGTTGATAACCTTGTTCATAAAGTATTGACCCTAAAAATCACTACTTAAGGCCGCAAATGGGCTTCACAAGGTTTTGGACCCCAAATCACCAAAGTGGGACTTGCCCCTAAAATGGGCCTACAAGCCAATAGCTCCAAATTTTCCCACCCATAAAATACCACAATAGATAACAAGTTTTATAATGCTCCTTTTTGGATCAAAAAATGAAGAGGAAGATCAAGGGGCCAAACATGGATTAGGGCTATGGAAAGGGAATTGGTAGTTGGAACAAAGGAAAGAGTCTAAACCTTCATGCAAAACCTAGAGTTGCCCCAAAACTAGGTACTTGAGTTGATGATTTAATCATGGTATTTAGGTAAATAAAAATAAAAATACAAATTAAATAATCCTTTAGTAGAGAAGTAAACAAATGCTTCCTCTATAATTTTATATTTCCAAGCACACTAAACCCATTGATACAAATCTACTAGCCTCAGCCAAAGGCCATTAAATTTTCAAGTAAGTTTGTTAGTTTTGTAAAATGCAACCTCATCTCCATGTCTTGTACTATTGTGTGGTCAATGTTGGGGTCTCTTGGCCCATAAATCAAGAATAAGGAAATGCTCCACTTAGGAGGTCATTTTACACTAACCTCTTTGAAAGAAACAATAGTAGATCCAAGGGGATGGCTTGAGCTTTCTCTAGAAGGAATACCATCTAGCATGGAGGATTTTCTATGGATACCTCATGCATAGTGAAGAGGAACAACTACCACCATAGTAGAGGGGGGATCTCGTTAACTAAAAATCATCCAAGATAAGAAATCTATGTTGAAGGGGGAGAGGAGGAAGAAATAAGACTCATGGAAAGAGCTAAGGGTTATATAGATAGGCGAAGAAAACTTAAAGTATCGAGGAAAAGACCCTAGCCACCATGCACCAGGATTATACTAATACCATGAATTTCCTCCTTTCCTCCTGAAGTTACTCAAAGAAAATATAATTATGCTCCTTCTCAAAGCTCTACTATTTATATATAACAATATTAACACCATTAATATTAATTCACAATTTAATAACATTATTCTTTCACAAATCGTTCTCTAGTCCTCATAAAGAATAATAATAAATTATATTAGATTGAGTCATACTAATGGTTAAGTAGTAAACTCTTCTCCCTTAAGGTGATCAAATATGTAATGAGTATTAAACCTATAATAGTTCGAAAGAATATGAATGTAATCATGTCTTCATTGCTTCTCTATTTATAAATCATATTCTTGTACCCATTTTATAATCTGACATAATTTTAGGTTATCTTTGCATTATAATTTATTTTGTATTTTGATATGAGATATTTTTTATTTGCCTTAGAATTGATCTAATACATCACACTTGTGTTTATATTAATTATGAGAGTGATTGTATACTTGTCCATGTTTTTTAGATATCAGTTTTGAAGAGTCAAAGGCTATCCGCATCAAACTCTTCATTTATTGAAGTTTTGATTAGCAAATCTATTCTCATCAAACTCTTCATTTATTGAAGTTTTGATTAGTAATATTTTTGATTTCCTTTATTTGCATGGTTGGTAAGTTATGTAAAATTATATTGGAAGATTATTCATCTAATACTAAGGATTAGGCTACATGGATATGATTTATAAGATTCATTCAATTTAATCACTATTGAGTTTATTCATCCTCCATATTTAAGGATTTACTTTTACCTTCACATGGAGAGTATTTATCCCAGAGAAAAAACACCAATCTTTATTCAACACAATCAAGGAGTGCAAACAAATGCTTATGAAAAAATGTGTTCAAAGGGTGAAGATAGATTCTTAAAAAAATAATAATTTCAAAATTTAATGTTTCGTAGGAATCTAATCCATAAAAAATGTTTTCATACAATCCATATTCATATTTTATGTTGGTAAAGATAACATTCCATAATAATGTTGCTTGATTTTTAATGAGGTAATTAAAATCAAATTCTAACATAACAAACAAATATTGTATATTCTTATATTGAATAGATTTATCCTATATAAGATTGCATTTCATAATGCAAATGCTATATTTAGTAAACACAATAAATAATTCTAATATATATTACCACTAAACCAAACTATAAAATCCTTATAATAAATAAATAAAAATTCATTGAAAAGCATACAAGCTAAAGCCCAATAATTGATGAATTAGTTTCAAAGGGCATACAAGCTCAAGCCCAATAATAGAAGAATTAGTTTCAAAGGGAATTCAAACTCAAGGCCAATAAATGAAGAAATTACCTATGCCCATAACATTATTACATGGCAAATTCTTCCTTCCTTTTCAAATCTCCAAGAATTTAACAAATGTTAAATAAATCACAAGAATGTTATTGTTATAAACATTTCTTGACAAACTTTAGGGTTGCCAAGACACCTATAGCAACCTCTACTTAAGGATACCCTTTAATATGTGATACATTGCTCATTAGGAAGAACCATTAAACAATGCAAATAGTTTGTACCTTAATATATTTCTATATCTGTGAGAAATTGCCTTCTACCAAGTTCCATTCAATAGTAGGTAACACAAAAGACAATCATTGGGAAAATTGTCTAGACTACTAAGAAACATGTGACTATATATTACATTAGTATGTTCCTAGTTTCTTTGGTGCAAAGGCTAGCCTATGATATTGGAGAGCTATAATTGTCTTCAATAAGAGCACTTGTACACAAATTCAATTAAAAAACAAATTGTTGATAAAAATATATATATTCATAAATAAACTCAAAATTATTTTCCTGATTAAATTATTTTTTCATTAGCATTTTCAAATATTATTCTATTAATGCAACTCTTATTTTCATAAAGGTTTCTCCAATTCAAATCTCAAAAATGCATTACACTATCAAACTAAAAATATAGAGCTCACCAAGAGCTAGATGTGTCCCCTATATCAAAGAACAAGCGCTTAAGCATAAAATGGTTCTTATTATGACTCTGGATATTAATACAAATATCAAAGATAAGTCGAATATAGAAACAAGGAAGTGGTCAACTATTTGCAAGCATTGTTTCTACTTTATATTATTAATTTTGAAGGGTACTTATATATGAAACTAGTTAATTTTATTATTTTATAAAGTTATAAAAGAAAACATTCAAATAATAATGTTAAATCAATGAGGGATGAAGATAAAGATACCACAACAATATATTGGCAATGAATTAAGATTAATCCTACCCATTTTTATGGTATAGAATCCTCCTAAGCACATCATGGGTGAGAAAATAAATAATACAGAATAGTGTAATGCCTTATAAATTTAATGCCTAAAAATTTATAGGCTCATCTTAGCCATTTATGAGGTGGTGAAGGTGGTAAAATAAAGACTTACTATCCAATGACATTAAGGAATGATTGTCCAATGATTTTCAAAGTAGCATAATTATTGTTTCTTGTTTTTAGATTTCTCTAATTATATATATTAAGTTTCTTATTTTTGTGCTTTAATTAATAATTGTTAAATAAATCATTTCAATATATACACTAGATAGGTAATCTAACTTATATGTTAAACAAAAATAAGATTTTCAAACTTTGGTTTGGCATAGGAAAAAACAATTATATTCACTTATATTCTTTTTACATTTTGAATATCACCTGCAAAATGAGGATCCTCATTTGTAGTTGTTGTCCATGATGCTTTCAAATTCCTTATGCACTTATGAAACTTCATAAAAATTGATTAATTCCCTACTTAACTTTTAACAATGAATTTTAGGTGTAAAAGTCTCAATAATTAAAGATGAAAAGGAAGAATATTGCAAACTCAATCATATGTGACAACTTTGTGCAACATCCCAACCTTGTACAACACTACCGTTGATATAGATGATTTTTTTTTTAAACTTAAATGTATATTGATTCAAATAACATATTAAAACAAAAGATGCATGTAAAGTAGTCTCTATCGACTATGTTTGAATATAAATGTATGTTAATTTAGACAAAGACTAATAACAAATACATTATGGAAAATAAAATATAACCTAAGTTTTAATATTATTATCAATTATTACTTAAATATACACCATTTTATACAACAAATACTAATGCTACTATAGTTCCGGGTATTTAATGCATAAGCTACACAATATCACAACAAAGCACTATTTTTGTTGGAAAAAAATTCAATAAATTAAAATATATAGCATAAACAAGCAAAAAAGTTGTCATTGTTTGATGCATGTCTTTAAAACTAAAAACAAGGCATGGGGTTTGCACCTTTGACTCTACCTCATGGATTGTTCAAGTTTATTCCAATATTTTATTGAATATAAAACCACTGTAAACCTAATAAAATTTTGATATTGCTTTAAAGTCTATGTCAAGGTAATCTAAAAACCTAAAGCAATCCCTACTAGCATATAGATCAAGTTAAAAAAAAATTACTGTGTGTAAATTACAAGCACTTACAATGGTAGGAATTTGGAAGAATGCAAAACTACTATGCAATATTTAGTTTTAACCTTTCGGTAATAAGCCAATGGTTTTTTTTTTGCCCGCCCGAGCACTACTGGCCGCTGCGATCTGCTCTGCGCAGACTATCTGGGTATTGCCCTCTCGGTCGCCTCTACCCTGATCCTGGTCCTCCTGACCTCTAGGTTGATCGGATCTGTTAGGTCCCTCTACTCTTTTTCTCGCTAAGCCCCCTGATCTTGTCAGATCTGCTCGGATCGACGCCCTCGTCTCCTGCAGGGTCTGATCGGATCCATTCATTCCGGTTTGGAGATGCCTCGTTTGTATTTGCTTTGTGCTGATCGGTTTTACTAATTTGCGCTTTGCCATGGAGGCTCAAGGCTCGCCTATCGGTCCCTCGCAAGCTCCATTCTCGGAAGCTGAAGCAGCCTTCTCCTCTCTTCTTGCTTCGCTGCATAAAAAGAAGAAGTTTGAAGCCGCTAAATTCGTCAAAAGACTTGATGATGTTTCGTAGGTAAATCTCCCACCTGAGGGCCCGATCCAAGTCGCTTTGTCCCTGGCAGATCATGCCCTGGTGGGTCAATTCACGGGCCTTTGGCCCTCGCCAAAATCGACGGAAAATTGGGTCATCACGAACTAGGTTCCGCTGATCGAAAACAATGTCACCTCTTATTTTCTGGGTAGAGGCTTCTTCTTGTTCAAGTTCAACACAAAGGAGGAAAAAGACCTTATCTTCAGGAATGGGCCCTATTTCATGGGACCTCAGGGTCTCTACCTCAACAAATGGACCCCTGACTTCGATCTGACCATGGATGTCCCAACGGCGGTCCCTGTCTGGGTTCGGCTCCCAAATCTTCTAGTGCACTGTTGGAACTGGGAGTCCCTCAAGCACATTGGAAATAGTTTGGGAAAATTCATTGATAGAGCATACAACAATGATCAGTACGATTGCACTTGAATCTGTGTCGAGGTGGACTTAGAGATGGGGCTTCCAGAGGCCATCAAATTAAAGGTTGGTAGTTGGACACATGTGCAAGTGTTGGACTATGAGCAACTCCCTTTTAAATGTCGTAAATGTCATATCTATGGCCACTTTGCAAGAGGGTGCCCGAACAAAGGGGAAGCAGAGAAAGGTAAGGAAGAGGGCTGGAACCAGGTCAAGAGGTCAAAGACATCCCACAAGAAATCTGGGGTTCATGGCCCCCAACCTACCTCTGCCCAGAATCCTCATCTGCCAAAAAGCCAAGAAAACAGGTACGAGATCTTAAGCTCTGCTGAAGAGACCCCTCATGAAGAAGATAAGCAAGATAAACCTCCGGAAAAAATGACTTCAGCAGATGCAAGACCTGAAGAAAGTGCCACGGCAAGAAACAAGGAAAAGCAAACAGAAGCATCCGAGGAGGAACATGACTCGGAGGAATCTGAGGAGGATGGAGAAATAAGAGACATGCAGACATCAGTCAGAAGACCGGCAACAGGGCATAAATCTGCTAGAGAAAAGAGTGATGAGGAAGCTTACAAAGACAAGCTACAGGGTAGTCAGCCCACTCTAGAGAAACTCCTTGGCAAAAACCCGAAGACGACTAAAAGCCAAGTGCAGGGCTCCAAGGGAGCCCATCATCATAAAAATAAATAATGAAGATTGTCTCCTGGAACTACAGAGGAATGAGGAGCAAAGTGAAAGAAGAAGCAACGAGAAGCCTTATAAGAAGAGAAGCCCCATACATTCTTCTGATTCAGGAGACCAAAATGGAGGACAAGGAGTTTCTCCAAATCAGCAATTTTTTTTGGAAAGGAAGCAGCAGACATGCAGTTTCAGCACGGGGAGCCTCTGGGGGTCTGGGCTCCCTCTGGAATCCTCTCAAGTATAGGTTGGTCTCTGAACTGCACAACACCCACTGGCTGTTTTTGAAGCTCCAGCCTTTGGACTTAAAGGAGGCAGTCAACCTTTTCAATGTCTATGTTCCAACAAATATAAGGGAGAAAAGGGAATGTTGGGACTCCATCAGACAATTGTCGGAGTCAGAAAATTTGGAAAACATCATTGTGGCAGGGGATTTAAACCTTACCATGCACATGGAGGAAAAGCGAGGAGGCACTATCATAAGGGACCTGGCAAGGGAATAGGTGGAAGACCTCATGCAAGACTGGGATCTGCTTGACATCCCCCCAAAAAATGGTAAGTACACCTGGTCTAACAAAAGAATAGGTCTTGAGCACATTGCTGCTAGACTTGATAGATGTTTGGTGCAGAGTTCCTTCCTTCTGCTGCGCTTAGAATCCAGATTGCATATCCTCCCATGCAGTGTTTTAGATCATAAGCCCATTCTACTTGAGATGTTGGGCCACAAAGATCTTGGACCCATCCCCTTCAGATTCAACCCTCTTTGGGTCAAGGAACCAGAGTTCCCGAATCCGGTTCAAGACTGTTGGAATTTGCCAGTGAAAGGTTCTTCTTTCTACATTTGGGAAGAAAAACTTAGAAGACTGAAAGTGGTTCTTAAAACTTGGGCCAAATCCCTTCCCTCCCCTACAAAAGAGAGAAAGCAGGCCCAAGACATCCTTGCCCAACACCATGCTCAAAGTGAAGATGTAGAAATCACTAAAGAAGTTCTAGATAAGGAAGCTGAGCTCCAGCAAATCTTCCATAAAGCTTGCCTTTCGGAGGAAGAGAATTGGAGACAGAAATCTAGGAGTTTATGGCTTAAAGCAGGAGACAGAAATACTGCCTTCTTCCACAAACAAGCTCAAGTCAGAAAGGGCTTCAATTCTATCGTAAAAATCAAAGATGGCAACTCGACTCACAAGGATTTTGATAGCATAAAAAGAGCAGCTTTCAATCACTTTCAAAACCTGTATAGAGAAGAGGGCGTGACAGATCCAAACTCCAAATTTTTGGAGGCGGTTCCCCTTAGGATCTCACCTTCAATGAATCAACAGCTTGAAGCGAAGATCTCTATACAAGAAATAAAAGATGCCCTCTCCGACATGGAGGCTGACAAAGCCCCGGGCCTGGATGGCTTCACTGCAAGATTTCTTCAAACCTGCTGGCAGACTATGGAGAAAGATCTCTACAAAATGATTTTGAAATCCCAAACTTGCCAGAAAATTGGGGGCAACACCAATTCAGCTTTCCTCGCCCTCATCCCCAAGGAAAAGGGTGCTAAAGAATTCAATCGGTTCCGCCCCATCTCTCTTTCTAATATTGGATACAAATTAATCACAAAGGTTATTTCCAACAGACTAAAAGGAATTCTTCCAGCCATCATCCCGGAGAACCAAGGCAGATTTGTTCAGGGTAGACAACTTGCTGACAACTTCATCCTCGTGCAAGAGGCGATTCACTCGAGTCAGCTTCGCAAAGAGAAAGGTATGGTAATTAAATTAGATTTAGCTAATGCTTTTGATCGGGTCAGACTTAGCTTTCTTTGGGAAGTCCTGAAAAAGTTTGGTTTTGGAATGGGCTTTTTAAAATGGATCCGTGCATGTATCGTTGATCCTTGGATCGCCCCTCTAGTGAATGGGAGAGTAGCTGGTTTTTCTAAAGCTTCAAGAGGGCTTAGGCAGGGTTGCCTCCTCTCTCCGCTCCTCTTCGTTCTTCATGTTTATGTCCTAAGTTTCTTCCTGGATCAGAAACTGGTCGACCAAGAGATCTTGGGCCTCAATATAGTTAGAGGGGTTAAGAATGTTAATCACACCCTGTTTGCGGACGATACCCTCTTGCTAGGGGCTGCCTCCGCCATATCTGCTTCAAAATTCAAAGAGGTCCTGGATGACTACAGTGAAGCTACACGCAGCAGCTTAAACATTGGTAAGTGTAAAGTCTTTTGTTGGAATATCTCAGCTTCCACCCTCTCCGCCATTTCAAGAATTTTGGGCTTTTCTGCTTCCCTCAATTGGTCCTCCTTTACATATTTGGGTCTCCCCATCTTCCGCAAATTGGCTTACAACAGAGATTGGGCTCCTCTATTGGACAAATTCAAAGCCAAAATCCAAGCTTGGGGGTTCTCATGGCTAAATCTTGCGGGCAAAACTGTCCTCATCAAATCCGTTCTCAATAGCCTCCCTATTTTCCAATTCTCTGTAATTCTAGCCTCTTCAGGCATCATAAAAAAAATGGAAGCCTTCATTCGCAAGTTCTTCTGGAAAGGGGGCAAACACAATGATAGGAAAATCCCTTTGGTAAGTTGGGAGAAAATCTGCAAGCCCCAGACCGAAGGAGGCCTTAACTTTAAAGATCTCAGCCTCCAAAACATAGCCATGGGAGCCAAGATCTTCTAGAGAATCATTGGACCACATCCAGGTTGGGCACAAAGAGCTCTTTGGAGGAAATACTTCATGGGAAAGAGGAAGAGATGTTTGGACGCCCTTCTACCCACCACAGGCTCGCAACTGATCAAACTCTGCCACAAAACAGTCCCTTTAATCAGAGACAGAGCGTATTGGATTCCAGGAAACAGCAAAGGCTGTAAGATATGGGAAGATAGCATCATGATGCACCCTCCTCTATCGTCTCACTGTTCTCTTCATGCGTTGCGTTTGTGGTTGGACAATGCAGGGTGCAACACTCTTTGGGACATCTCACAATGGGAAGGGAGAAACTGGTTGCACTAGAGACTCCCTACCGTCCCTCCTGAGTTGTCTCAAGCTCGCGACCTTTTTCTTTCCTTGTTAAATGGTATGGTGCCTCTGCGCGTGGGCAAGAAGGATGCTCGTGGTTGGGGAGCCGCCCCAGGGATTTATACGGTTGCGCAAGGTTACAAATGCCTCCATGATCGTCCTTACGTCGCCCCCAATCCTGCTGCTTGGAAAGGGATCTGGAACTGCATATCCTTGCCTAAGGTTGACTCTTTTTGCTGGTTGTTATGCCACAGAGGGATTTTAACAGCAGACAGATTGCAGAAGAAAGGATTTTATGGTCCCTCTCGATGCCCCTTATGCTGTGACAGTGAGGAGAATGCCCAGCATATCATTTTGGACTGTAAATTATCAAGAGAAATCTGGCAAGGTCTTTTGAGTTACTGAAATTCTGAATTCACTTTACCCATGTCTATAGCAGATCTTTTTGCAAACTGGCAGAATTACTACCCAGAAACGCTCCCAAAAAATGAAACCTTCAAAGCTGCGTGGCTCTCCTTGCCGAAAGTCGCTTGCTGGCAGATCTGGCTCGAGTGTAATAAAATAGTTTTCAGAGATGAAAGCCTAAATTCTCAACTCATCATCACCAAAACAAAATGCCTTTGGAAAGAAAGTCTAGGGGAATATCTGCCGGATTTGAATCTGAGCCAGCATGACTTAGAATGGGGTGCCTCGACGGGCCTCCATTTTTCCAGCAAAATAAGGCATCTCAAGGTCCTAAAAGCGTGGCAATTCAAAGGGAAGGAGAAGGATTTATCGGATTTTCTCCTCAGGCAATCCAGATTCTCTTTGTTTTTTGACGGAGCAACGAAAGGCAATACTAGTTTGGCAAGGGCAGGAGGAATTATAAGAAACAAAGAGGGAAAAGCTGTGGCAAAGTTCGCTTGGGGATTAGGGCAGTCTTCCAGCATGCAAGCTGAAGCCTTGGCACTTTTGCAAGGTCTCAAGCAAGCAAAGGCTACTGGTCTCTCAGAGGTCAGCATTATAGGATATTCTCAAGCCATTATCAAAGTCTTAGTAGAGGACTCCTCTCCTGTTGACATTAGACTGGCAAGAGTCATTTCAAGAATCAGATCCTTGACGAAATCTTTTCGGACTACAACCTTCCTCCATGTTTTGAGGGAAAATAATAAAGCTGCTGGTTTGGAAGCCAACAAGGCAGTTCCTCTTCTCGCTGGCTATCTTTTGGCAGACGAAATTGAGAGCTGGGACTCCATTCCTTAAAGATTGTCATGTTTTTCTGCATTTTGCTGAATCAGTTTGTTTGTTTATTTAAGATAGGGAAAATAACGGAGATAGACTCGATAGTCTCAAGTAAATCTTGTGGGTTCCCAGGATTAGGGGCCTTTGAACAGTTAGTGGAAGAAAGTTTAAGGGTTATGCCCGACCAAATGTAACCGGTGAAAGGCATTTTGGCCAAAGTCTAATATAAACCTATACCCGTTCTTGTAAAAAAAAAAATAAGCCAATGGTTTGCTTGCACTAGCTAAGAAACTAAGTTACAATCCTCCACCTTCAGTAATTCCCTCCATTTTGACTTTGTTACCCCAATTTTCGCTACCTCCTTGTGTTTAGGTGCTCTCTGCTGCTCACCACCCTCATTGCCCTTAGGTGACACAGTGCAGAGCTTGATGGCCCACTTCAAATCCTCGAGTCTGGGATTAGGATGGCACGTGAAGTAGTCTTCAAACTAGTTTCTGCACACGAAATAATTGATATCGACCATCAAAAGTTTATGGTCGAAACCCGAGGATTGGACTCCCGAAACTGCCAGTCATTGTCTTTTTTGTTTCATCATTAATTTCGTTCTCCATAACCCCAAACTCCATCTGCATTTCACCAACAGAATTCTCGCTATCCAAAAAATTCGAAACATCAAGCTCTGCACGCGAAGCAATTTCCAACCCTCAATCGCTTAAAGGCAAAGACCATTCAGACAGTGTGGCCTGAACCCTTGCATTGGACTCCCCAAAAACAATAGCTGTCCTCCTCATTCTGAGATCCTCCTCATTAATTTCAACCTCCATACAAAGTTTTGCTAATTCTCCACAATTTGAATTCAAAATCCCAAATTTTTATGGGGTTTTAATCTTGAGCTTCCACTCTCTTTTCTTCTTCTTACCATCCTCATTACAGTCATGTAACACAACTTGGGACTTCCAGCTTCCTGCCCCTCTTCTTACCTTGGTCTCCAGTGCTCCTAGTAGCCCTGAACATCATTAGTTGGTTGGGGCACTGCAACTGTTTAGGATACCAGAGGTCACTCGAATCCTTATCAGTGTCTAATGCCCTATTTTCCCTTGCCAGTTTCGCAATAAAAATTAGCAATCTGATTAACCAACACCTCTAACAAATTTGTAGAATTCTCTTCACCCATTTTTCACAAAGTCGCCTAAATCAAAAGGCTACTTTTGTTATAATATCTGTGTTGTGGTCATCGGTTTCAAGCTCATAAGCAAAATATTTTAACTTCAAAAATGCTATATCAAAGCTCAATATAAATACTGCGAAAATGAAAAAACACCATTATAACATTTCACTTTTATGAAGAGATGCCACCCTTGTTTCTATTTTTAAAGGGTGATGCTTTTTTATTTTATACTTTAAAGAATGTTTAAAATGCAAGTAGCTATGCCAGAATCTGCAATATGTGAGCCATGAAATATCTAAAAATGATGACTTAGATATACACAAATTCGGCACGGTGAATATCAGTCCCTTAAGATCAAATAACCATTAAAAAAGATTAAGATCAAATAACCATAAAAAAGGAAATGACATTGCACTCGCTGAACATTACAAACAAAAATCAACTGTAACTATCCAAAATGGAAAAATACTGACTGGAAATTCTAAATCATTTCAAGGTCATTATGTAATGATGTAAGTCATCACCATTCACGCAAGGGGCTTTGACCAGAACTTGTTTTCTAATATCAAAATGCTACCTTCTCAATACAACTCCAAATGTTTTTAGATTATTTCGGCCAGAACATCAGTTGCCATAAATAAATACTCTTATTTATGGATGAAGAATCCAATTATGCCAAGAAAAGAGAATAATAACTGGGGATAAACATGCAACTCAAATCTCTCTAAATTAGTCCCAAAATTAGTAGAAACTAGGCAAGCTTTTACAATCCATTAATGAAACCACAACCATATCAAAATACAAAACATTGGTTGATCATATAACTACACCGCATGAAATAAAATTTTGAAGATTAATTATTTGAATTCTTTCGGACAGCTCGAGAGATTCTGTGTCAATGTGCAATATAATATACAAAAGCTGGACCAAACTTATGGAACTCTAGGTTTAGGTAAACCATAGCCTCCTCTGAAGTCAATGGCCAGAATAACCCAAGAGCCAGTTGTTAACTTCCCAACATACACACGCGTGGTAAGGAGAAAATATTCATACATCAGAAATTCCTAGACTTGAATCTACATTTCATGAACAGACGTGTCACAAGAGGTTAACAGGGGACCATAATACAAAATGACAAAAGAAAAGGTTCTTGACATACTGGCAAGTTGGGCTTCAAATGTCTAATGGGGCACCCTTTAAGATCACCTGAAAACATGCAAATAAGCCAATTCTCCTGTCAATGCAATTTACTACTGGCTGGTCTAGATTAACCTGCTCTGATGTTGTTCATCTTTTTAATAAATGCATGTGCCTGCACAACAGCTCTGGACACTACTAGCAACAAGTTAGCTGGATGGCGAAGTTTCTCAAAGATTCAAACTGAAACTATCGTTAGATTAAGGTTGCACCACACTTGTTGTAGATTGCCCATGCAATCCAGATGCAGTCCCAGTTGCAGGGCTAATAGGTCCTGCGGCTAATGGGATTGAAGGCTGGTGGATAAAAATTGGACGCATTTGACCAGAATGAACAGCAGTTGAACTCACAAAAGTTGATTTTGCATGTTGCATTGCATTTACAGTGGATGCCAATCCACTGTTCTGAGTTCTAACACCAGAGGATAGTGCCATAGACAGGTTTAGTCCACCTGGACTGCTCATCCCTTCTGCCATATCGCCTCTTGAATTTTTCAGGCTTCCTGAAGACAGGATGATAGAAGATGCCTGACGAGAAGAAGAATTGAAAGGGTTTCTGTTCTGAACAGATGTACATAAATCAGCAGGATTTTGTAACATTTGAACTCTATTTATCTGATCTTGATTCAAGACATCTGCTCAAAAGTAGTCAAATAATCAGTAGCTGATCAGAGAAAAACCTATATACGACACACGTTTGGAAAGGTTTGTGTCAATAGATTGCTAAATCACTAAATAGGAATTTCCCTACTATCACTTTTTTGGCTTTGCAGAAATTTTCATATACATTTGTAAATGTTTTCGTATATTGAGAAGGTAGAACTGCATGTGGCCTACCTGATTGAAGTTGGCCACTATACTGTGCATGTAAATTGACTCCAAGTGATCCACCAGGATTAGGACTAATCTTTGTAGGGCCACCACCCAACGTCATTGTTGGGGAGGCAAGCGACAATGTCCTAGAATTGGATGGTGTTGATGAACCTGGCTGCATTTGTTGCTGTTGACGCAGATGAGGATTACTAAAAGATGTTTGTGGGGAATTTGATCCCTGCATTTGCTGTTTCTGATGGAGTCCCGATGCTTGATGAGCAGATTGAGGTGAAAACTAGGATTGTTGTACTGCTTGCTGCTGCAGATACAACTATGGGTAGAGAGCAATTGCTGTGGATTGATATGATATGGCTGGCTCTTTAATCCAACTTGCTGTCCAGATGCCACTTATGCAGTAAGTTCTGTTATGCAGCACTCAAGTTTATGGACGGAAAATTTCCATTCCATCCTAAGTTCCTCCACCAAAAAAGCACAAGCTGGCCTAAAACGACAGCTTTAGACAACTCATTAACCTTCGCATTGTGTTCCCTATAAACATGGTGGAAGAAGATCTCCGGAAAAAGATCAGCAGCTTCCTTGAAGTTTTACCACATTTTTTCCATTTGCCACACTTCAACAGAAGTTTTCGAGCATGCAGCTCTGCCTAATTATTGCTATTAAAACCTAAGTGCTCCTTGAAAGAGCATCTCAAAGTCAGAGAAATAAACAGAATATCACCCATGCCACATAGACAGATGCCTTTGACTTACCCCAGGGATAAGATTGATCTGTCTCCAGGGTTCCAATTTGTCATGTTGGCTTTGTGCTAGGCATGTGCTTAAGTCCATATATAAATTTGATTTTATAAAATACTTCCAGTGGGAGTAAGTCATGTTCTCAAAGAGAATATGATTCCTTGTGATCCACAATGCCCAGCAAAAAGTACTTTGAAGTGCTCTACGATGAAGCAATAAGAATTCCTCCATCCACCTTTGAAAGCTTTCTGTAAGGGTAGGATTCTTCCAAGAAGCCCAGGTACCTGTTAATGTGGAGGCCTCTTTCCAAACTTCCTTGGAAAATATACAATCAGAGAAAGTACGCTGAAGAGATTCTTCCACGATTTACAATGTATGCAATAACCTGAGCCCAAGTAAGCTTTCTTTTGCAATATAACCCAAGTGGGAGCTTTGCTTCTAAGAGCTAACCAGAAGAATAACTTGGCCTTCAAAGGAGTGGATTTTCCACAATGGCATTCAGTACCGACATTCTTCTTGAGGCTCTGCTATGAGCATGGCTTTGTAACTTGTGCACACTGTATAAACCTTGTAGGGTTTTGAGGCCAGACAACTTCATCTTCTTGCAACGTTTGCAGTTTTATAGAACAAATAGACAGCCTACTCATCTTTGAGTCTCATTACTCTGTCAATTGTCCTTCAAGATCCAATTCTCTTGCCTGCATCCAACCCTGGTTCCAGAAATTTGCATTACCTTCAGCTGAAGCATATCCTAAAGGCACAATGCCTTTGAATCTGAGGATACCAATTAGATCATTCGACAACCTATGTTCTCCGTTTTCTGGCCAGACCTATCAGGGAAAAGCGAAAGTAAGAGCTTTCTAAATTATAGAAGCTCGTTCTACTGAATTTGTTCTGGCTCTGATCCAATCTTCAAAGGAAAGGGGATGGATATACTTTGATTTAAGTACATCTTGCAATAACCGTGGACAGTGTATGACCTTTCAAAGGCTCATAGCTGCCTTTGTATAGGCTAACACTAGGAATATCTGAAGATTTTCTCAGCTAACCTCCATTTGTTCCTATACAAAATTACAGGCGAGGGGGGCATGCTCTTTGGATATTAGAAACTATAACATTGTTAAAAATGGAAAGACCAAACTGGAATGAAACTTACACACTGAAAACTAGCAGCTCACAGATGAGCAAGCTACACCTGGAGACTGCCCAAGCAATATGCTCTATCTCATTAATCATTAAATCAGAAATTTATAAGTTTACATTCAATTTAGGGAGATTAAAACCATCTCCTAGAAAATAGGAACTAACTCTAATCTAGGACACACCAACAACCCTGAAACAAACTTTCTACATTAAATTTAATTCTCCCCCTTAATGGAGAAAGGATTCACTTGCACATTAACATCTCCCTAAACAATTCAAATTTAGTCTTCCCAAGAGGCTTGGTGAAGATATCAGCTGCATTTTCACAGGGGTTACAATATTCAATAAAAATCTCTTTGGACTGTACCTTTTCTCTAACAAAATGAAATTGAGTATCTATATGTTTTGTGTTTTTATGAAAAACAGGATTATTTTCCAGCGTGGTTGAACTTTGGTTGTCGCATTTGATCACTGTAGCATCCTTTTGTTCTTCTCCTACATCATGAAGGAGTCTCCTCAACCAAATTGCTTCACAAGTGGTTGCACATACAGCTTGATACTCTACTTTTGCTGATGATAAAGATACAATAATCTGCTTTTTACTGCACCAAGAAATGACCCCGGACCCAATATTGAAAGCATACCCTGTTATACATCTTCTATCGTTCAGATCTCTAGCCCAATCTGAATCTGAATAGCCTGCTAGTTTAACATCAAAAGAATTAGTATATTTAATGCCAAAATTTATAGTTCCTTGAAGATACCTTAAGACACCTTTTTCTGCCACCAAATGATTTCCAAGAGGTTTTGTCATGAACTGACTCAACACACTAACTGAATATGCTAAGTTAGGTCTGGTTGTAGTAAAATAAATCAAACTTCCAACCAGTTGTCTGTACAATGTAGCATCCACCTCTTTAGAACCATCATCATTCTGAAATTTAACATTTTGTTGTATAGGTACTGAAGCAGCTTTACACCGATCCATTATGAATTTGTTCAACAATTCACTGACATACTTTCCTTGAGAACAAAAGTCTGGCCAGAATCCCTCCAGATTTCAAGACCCAAATAATTATGTAGTTCTCCAAGGTCTTTCATTTCAAATACCTATGACACCTGCACTTTAATTTCTTCAACCAATTCATTATAATTTCCAGTAACAATCAAATCATCAACGTATAATGAAATCAACACAATCTGCCCCTTTCAATCAAATCTGGTATACAAATTTGGGTCATTTTGACTTCTCTTATAACCATGTTGTAAGAAGAAAGAGTTTACCTTTTCATACCAAGATCTGGGAGTTTGTTTCAATCCATACAATGCCTTCTTTAATTTACAAACAAAGTGTTCTTGCCCCTTTTTAATAAACACTTCTGGTTGAGTTAAATATACCTCTTCTTTCAACTCTCCATTTAGAAAATTGAATTTCACATCTAGCTGGTGTAGGCTCCAATGTCACTTAGTAGCTAGAACTATTAACATTCTAATGGTATTTAACTTAGCTACAGGAGCAAAAGTCTCCTCATAATCAATCCCTTCTCTCTGTGAGTACCCTTTGGCCACCAACCTAACTTTATACTTGTCTACATTACCATCTGCTTTGAACTTAGGTTTAAATAACCATTTACAACCTATGGGTTCTTTTCCTTTTGGCAGTTCAACTAATTCCCATGTTTCATTTTTAATTATGGACTTATACTCTTCTTTTATAGCTGACCTCCATTCATCATACTGATTTGCTTCATTATAATTCATGGGCTCAACAACATTTAAAATACTAGCCATAAGAGCATAATCTTTGTACCTTGCAGGTAAGTGAGTCTGCCTACCTGACCTCCTTGGTAGCAGACTTGCCTCAATCTTTGCCAGAATCTGCATTATGTGAGCCATGAAATATCTAAAAATGATGACTTAGATATACACAGATTCGGCACGGTGAACATCAGTCCCTTAAGATCAAGTAACCATTAAAAAAGATTAAGATCAAATAACCATAAAAAAGAAAATGAGATTACAAACATTGCACTCGCTGAACATTATAAACAAAAATCACATGTAACTATCCAAAATGGAAAAATACCGACTGGACATTCTAAATCATTTCAAGGTCATTATGTAATGATGTAAGTCATCACCATTCAAACAAGGGGCTTTGACCACCTCTTTTTTTTAAGATCAAAATGCTACCTCTCAATACAAGTCCAAATGTTCTTAGATTATTTCGGCCAAAACATCAGTTGCCATAAATAAATACTCTTATTTACGGATGATGAATCCAATTATGCCAAGAAAAGAGAAAAATAACCTGTTATGCTGTTAAAAATTATGTGCAGACTGCACATTTCACAAGTCAAGCACATAACTGGGGATTAACATGAAACTCAAATCTCTCTAAATTAGTCCCATAGTAGAAACTAGGCAAGTTTTTACAATCCATTAATGAAATCACAACCATATCAAAATACAAAACATTGGTTGATCATATAACTACACTCCATGAAATAAAATTTTGAAGATTAATTTTTTGAATTCTTTCGGACAGCTCGAGAGATTCTCTGTCAATGTACAATGTAATATACAAAAGCTGGACCAAACTTATGGAACTCTAGGTTTTTAGGTAAACCATAGCCTCCTCTGAAGTCAATGGCCAGCATAACCCAAGAGCCGGTTGTTAACTTCCCAACATATATACGCGTGGTAAGGAGGAAAACATTCATACATCAGAAATGGTGAAAATATATTCCTAGAATTGAATCTACATTTCATGAACAGACGTGTCTCAAGACTGCTAACAGGGGACTATAATACAAAATGACAAAAGAAAAGGTTCTTGACATACTGGCAAGTTGGGCTTCAAATGTCTAATGGGGCACCCTTTAAGATCACAGGAAAACATGCAAATAAGCCAATCCTCCTGTCAACGCAATTTACTACTGGCTGGTCTAGATTAAACTGGCTCTGATGTTGTTCATCTTTTTAATAAATGCATGTGCCTGCACAACAGTTCTGAACACTACTAGCAACAAGTTAGCTGGATGGCGAAGGTTCTCAAAGATTCAAACTCAGACTATCGTTAGATTAAGGTTGCACCACACTTGTTGTAGATTGCCCATGCAATCCAGGTGGAGTGCTAGTTGCAGGGCTAATAGGTCCTGCGGTTAATGGGATTGAAGGCTGGTGGATCGAAATTGGACGCATTTGACCAGAATGAACAGCAGTTGAACTCACAAAAGTTGATTTTGCATGTTGCATTGCATTTACAGTGGATGCCAATCCACTATTCTGAGTTTTAACACCAGAGGATAGTGCTATAGACAGGTTTAGTCCACCTGGACTGCTCATCCCTTCTGCCATATTACCTCTTGAATTTTTCAGGCTTCCTGAAGACAGGAGGATAGAAGATGCCTGAGGAGAAGAAGCATTGAAAGGGTTTCTGTTCTGAGCAGATGTACATAAATCAGCAGGATTTTGTAACATTTGAATTCTATTTATCTGATCTTGATTCAACACATCTACTAAAAAGTAGTCAAATAATCAGTAGCTGATCAGAGAAACACCTATATACGACACACGGTTGGAAAGGTTTGTGTCAATAGATTGCTAAATCACTAAATGAGGATTACTAAAAGATGTTTGTGGGGAATTTGATCCCTGCATTTGCTGTTTCTGATGGAGTCCCGATGCTTGATGAGCAGATTGAGGTGAAAACTAGGATTCTTGTACTGCTTGTTGCTGCAGATACAAACTATGGGTAGAGAGCAATTTCCGTGGATTGATATGATATGGCTAGCTCTTTAATCCAACTAGCTGTCCAGATGCCACTTATGCAGTAAGTTCTGTTCTTCAGCACTCGAGTTTATGCACGGAAAATTTCCATTCCATTCTAAGTTCCTCCACCAAAAACGCGCACAGTGGTAAAAAACAACAGCTTACAACTCATCAACCTTCGCATTGTGTTCCCTATAAACATAGTGGAAGAGCATCTCCTGAAAAAGACTGGTGGCTTCCTTGAAGTTTTACCACATTTTTTCCATTTGCCACACTTCAACAGAAGTTTTCGAGCATGCAGCTCTGCCTAATTATTGCTATTAAAACCTAAGTGCTCCTTAAAAGAGCATCTCAAAGTCAGAGAAATAACAGAATATCACCCATGCCACATAGACTTAGATTCCTTTGACTTACCCCAGGGATAAGATTGATCTGTCTCCAGGATTCCAATATGTCATGTTGGCTTTGTGCTAGGCATGTGCTTAAGTCCATATATAAATATGATTTTATAAAATACTTCCAGTGGGAGTAAGCCATGTTCTCAAAGAGAATATGATTCCTTGTGATCCACAATACCCAGCAAAAAGTACTTTGAAGTGCTCTATGATGAAGCAATAAGGATTCCTCCATCCACTTTTGAAAGCTTTCTGTAAGGGTAGGATTCTTCCAAGAGGCCCAGGTACCTGTGAACGCGGAGGCCTCATTGCAAACGTCCTTGGCAAATATGAAATATACAATCAAAGAGAGTGCATTGAAGAGATTCCTCCCATGATTTACAAAGTATGCAATAACCTGAGCCCAAATAAGCTTTCTTTTGCAATATGACCCAAGTGGGAGCTTTGATTCTAAGAGCTAACCAGAAGAATAACTTGGCCTTCAAAGGAGTGGATTTTCCACAATGGTATTCAGTACCAACATTCTTATCTATGAGCATGGCTTTGTAACTAGTGCACACTGTATAAACCTTGTAGGGTTTTGAGGCCAGACAACTTCATCTTCTTGCAACCTTAATTTTATAGAACAAATAGACAACCTATTCATCTTTGAGTCTCATTACTCTGCCAAATGTCCTTCAGGATCCAATTCTCTTGCTTGCATCCAACCCTGGTTCCAGAAATTTGCATTACCTTCAGCTGAAGCATCTGCTAAAGGCACAATGCCTTTGAATTTGAGGATACCAAATAGATCATTCGACAACCTATGTTCTCCGTTTTCTGGCCAGACCTATCAGGGAAAAGCGAGAGTAAGAGCTTTCTAAATTATAGAAGCTCCTTCTACTGACTTTGTTCTGGCTCTGATCCGATCTTCAAAGGAAAGGGGATGGATATACTTTGATTTAATTACATGTTGCAATAACCGTGGACAGTGTATGACCTTCCAAAGGCTCACAACTGCCTTTGTATAGGCTAACACTAGGAATATTTGAATATTTTCTCAGCTAACCTCCATTTGTTCCTATACAAAATTATGGGTGAGGGGGCCATGCTCTTTGGATATTAGAAACTATAACATAACCCGAGGACATAATTTTAACAGCTAACAATACTAAGATCGTAAACATTGACTGATTATTTATCCCTAAGACTAATGCACTGGTATGAACTACAACTTTAAAGTTAATATAGTAGAAGATTGTATTGTCGTTTATGTATGAAAAAATTAACAACTATAATTGATTTTTCATCTTGACGAGCTTAATAATCGTGTTGAAATTTCATTTGAGCCCAAGTACAGATTTTAAATCCATCAAAATTTTCATATTCACCACTGCTTTAACAATCACATTCAAGTTTCATTCAAACTCAAGTCCAAGTTTCTCATCCAAGAATATCTTTTGCTGGAAATCTTTGAGTTGACTGTAAGAGAAGATGAAGAGTGCGAGATTGCCCAGTACGATTCCATTGTAATGGCCAACATATTTCTTAATTCATCAATATATATTACAATATGTTCTCTGATATAAAAACATTTTGTCATGGTAGCATTACTAGTTTTTACCTACAAAGCAATGAACAAGTACTCCAGACAACTCTCTTTTACAAAAGAAATAAATTCAAGACCAGAAGAAACATCAATTTTATTTCTCACACTTTAATATTTGCCACAGGTACCTTGAACCAATACCTTGCACGTAGAAGCCAATTTTTGTTGGTCCATAGAGTGGTTCATTGCATGATAGCTTTTATCGTGGAAGCCTCAACGAGCCAAGTATGTCAATATTGTTGATCTTGCACTCGGAGACAGTTGTACTTTAAATGAGTCAAGTGGGAAGCTCAAAGATTGTGGTAGAGAAAGAGCTTGGTCCGTGACATTTCAGAGTGAGTAGAATTGTCAATGAAGACCATATCAGACATATGTGACTTATACGTGAAATGTAATTTGTGATTCATGTAATGTTAATTTTGTAATGTAAGTGTTAAGGGAGAGACTTAAATAACACTTACATTACAAAATTAATATTACATGAATCACAAATTACATTTCACATATAAGTCACAGCTTTTGATATGGTCTTCACTAGCACTTCTAACCACTCTAAAATCTCATGGACCACACTTTTTCTCCACCACAATCTTCGAGGTTCCCACTTGACTCATTTAAGGTACAACTGCCTCCAACCATTGTTGACAAACTTGTAAGATCAACAATATTGGCATACTCAGCTCGTCGGGGCTTCTGTGATAAAAGCTGTCAAGTAATGAACCACTCTCTAGAGCTACCACCATATGTCATATATTTTTCTTTTGGCTATCCGTCAATTTTTAGGAAGGCGGTCTCAATACTAAATGTGTTTAGACGTTGATCATACAACTTGATCAGTCTAACACACAAGGATCTCATACTATAACAATAATAATTGTTGTTCAAGGGTTTCAAGCACCAAGAACAACAAACTGTAACAGTATTTAAACACAATCAAATCAGTGATATGTTCAAGGGTTTCCGAGTGTCATGAACCACTAATTTGAATTATGCAACACTGGTTCTGCACCTTCACTTTTACAATACAAAATAAATCTGGCGCAAAACAAAATCGCTAAATTCTATAGAAACATCCACATTTTCTGCACCTATGCATGATACTCTGCAATGAATCCAAACACAACTTGATCACATTCTGAAATCGTGGCTTCACTTTGGTAGGACAAAATACGAAGGCTCAATGACATAATATGGAGTTGTAGAAAACTGTAAATCTCCCGTTGACAAAACGACTGGAGCTGATGTCCGAGAGCCATTGCCGAATTCGGCAACTACATGTTAATCGTGAACAATGATCTAAAACAGATTACAATAATTGTCCAGGATTCGACCCCTTGCTTCAGATTTGGGGATAACCTCGCATGAAGTGGCGGAACCACATTTCTCTGTAAAGCAAACATGATTGTTATCGGAACAATGGCCTCCACAGAGGGCCATGGGGATTCCTGTATCTTTGTTTTAAGACAATGAGCTCTCTTGTGCCACCTTGCAACTGTCTATGACAAACTGGCTTGACCTTGAATCGTTACTAAAGCAATTCACTGTACAATTAATCTATGTACCTGCTCCAACAATCACGAAATATAGCCTCGTGGAAGAAATGTCCCGTCCCCATCATATGCCAATTGACCAACAGTTTGCATCACCATCTGCTTTACTCTATGCAACCCATCGATTTTGCACGCAGTCACATTTGCTATATTCCTATATCAATGTTTACGATCTCACAGCCTGCAATTTATACACAGCAACAACTCGTTTCTCTACAGATTTGATGGATAAACAGACACATAAAATTATAGACTCCTTACTCTCTGAGCACTATAGCCCTGATGACCTTGGCCTCGCAGAAAAGGGCTCCGCTACCAATAAAGAAATCAGAGAGGCGCACACAATTAATTTTTCTATTACTCCTCAAACCACATAATTACATCACATATATATGGTGTTTATACCAATAAAGAAATCAGGGATGCACATACAATTAATTTTTCTATTACTTATCAAATCACATAAATACATCACCTATATATATATATATACTGTTTATTAGATGCAATAGATTCCAAATAAAGAGATTATTTGTTGCAAAAATATCACAACAACCCAACCAAGCAACAAACCAAATCTACATATATATTTATACTAGTGTAAATCTTATTTCTAAATTCCTCATTACACAAGTGTATTGTTGCACCAAGTGTATTGTATAGTGTTTATGAGATCCAATGAATTCCAATAGTGTTTATGAGATCCAATGAATTCCAAACAAGGAAATTGTTTGTTGAGAAAATATCTCAACAACCCAACCAACCAAAAAACCAAACCTAGGTGTATACTGTTGTAAGCCTTATTTCTAAATTCCCCATTGCACCAAGTGTATTGTATAGTTGAGGGTATATTTTGTAATCGGATATGTAACAACTAGAGAAAATAGGACCGTGAAGATCACAACCCATAAAACAGCAACCCAATCAGTGATTAAGCCGAAACTACAAAGGCTAAAAGGACCTTGTACATAATAGGCAGAGCATATACAATGTACAAACCACTTGTTGCAACTTGCAATTGACCATAGGCCGGAATGCAACAATAATGCTCAGCAAATCTGTATCATCTGTTGCTCATTTAGCTACTGTTCCTTTCCTTAAAGTTAAATAAAGTCTTTAAAAAATAATTTAAATGTATGTTCCACTGTTGCAACTAAAAACTCAGGGAGGTTTTTCTTCTATAAGCAAGTCTTACGACTGTGAGAATAATGCAGAAATAGAATTAGTTATGAGCAGTTGAATTAGTTATGAGCAGTTGAACAGAATTAGTTGTGAGTGGTTAGGAATTGGTTGCATGAGTTTCCTATATAAGTGTGATGTAATTGAGCAAATGATTAAGGAAGTTATGTGAGCTTTGTCTCACGTTTCTGCTATCTATCAAAATGGGTGTCAATGAAAGCATTAGCAACTTTGTTTCCCGCATTAAAGACTTTAGTGATAAGCTTGGTGATATTGGTGAAAAGGTTTCTGGTACAGACTTGGTAACTGTTGTTTTAAAGGGGTTAGTCCCAGACTATAAAGTCTTTATTTCAGCTCTCTCAGCTAGACCAACACCTCCTACATTTGAAGAATTGGTTGGAATTCTTCTTCAAGAAGAAGAGCGCATGAAAAATTTTGACCTGGAGTCAAATGGTTCTGATTTGGCTTTGACTGCAAGAGGCAAAAGACCATTCCGAGGGAGACCATGGGACAGGAACAGAGGCCGTTTTCAAGCAAAGCAGAAAGGTATGGCACCTCCTAATTCTTATGTTAAGAGGAACATTGAATGTGATTATTGTGGAAAACCTGGACATCTGGCTAAAGATTGCTATAGGAGAAAGAATAATGAATCAAATCAAAGACATAGCAGGCATAATGGAAATTACATAAACAGAGACACCTCAGTGACTGATGGATTTAAAAATCTTAAGTTATTTCTTTCTGATGCTGCATTGTCTGCTGAAACTGATGATGAGAATGCTTGGTTCATAGA
>APFE031285770.1:128487-215260 GCA_000404065.3 Pinus taeda | reverse complement strand
ACATGCATAACTGATCAAGAGAAATAATCACACATAACACAAGATATATCCAGGGGAAAGCACCAACATAAAACCCCAGCCATGTATTATCAATCAAGTGGAAATTCTCTTCACAATACAAAAAGAATTAGCCCTCAAGCTATCCAGTTCTCAATGAACTATGAAGATATGAAGATATGTCTCATGAACCAACCAAGCCCTATATATATAGGCTTTACCTATGGTCCAATCCCTATCTCCTTAATCAGTGGGACAACTCATGTGCATGCTCACAAGGACTTCAAATTCGAATTTCCTTAACTAATTAACTCAACTGAATTAATTAATTAATATTTCCAACTATTGTTAAGACAAAAATTAATTTTACTTCCTATAAATAGACTATGGACTGCAATAAATAGGAACGGACCCAAAAATGCTATTTTTAGAACTTTCTATTTTTAGCAGTTTCACCTCTCACCCAATGTGGCCAATGACCTCACTACCCAAACTGCTATTTTTAGACATGCTATTTTTAGCAGGTCTATTTTTAGCACATTCTAAATTTAACATTTCTTGTTGCACATTTTTCAACAAGGTGTACATCTTGGCCTAGACCGTAGCAAATCAAGGTTGTTTTGGTGGGTGGTTGAGAGGTTTTTACAGCGTGAACAAGCCCTAACTAGTCACAATGAAAGACAATATGTACACCAAACTTGGAGGGCAGCGTGTGTAGAAAGCGTTGGGTCAAAGAAAGTGAACAAATTTGGATCGTTTGATGAGCAACTGTAGGAGGCCTTAGGAGCTATTTGGAGGAGCCTAAGAAGGATTGTTAGGAAGCCCCTATCAGGCAACCAAGGTGACAATAGGCACACCATCTAGAAGTGAAGAGAGGAAAGAGGACAACAACAAAAGGAGTTGTGGATGACCTCTTGTATGATGATTTGATGGTTTCCTAGGTGAGGACATATTGATAAGCCTAGATTTGTGCAATAGCTCCTTTATTGCAGAATCAAAGGGAAGTTGGTGAGAAGTTTGTGGGAAGTTGCGTGTAAGGGTCTCCTAAGTGTGAGGATGCCCAAACTAGGTGCAGATACTACAATGTGGACTTGGTCACTCGTGGACTGTTGGAGGGCAACGTGAGAGTGGACCTAGTGTGAATGTGGATTGGGCATTTATGGTCTACTAGAGAACAACATGATAGTGTCCAGTTTGGAGCCTAGTGAGAAACAACTTGATGGACAAAGGTAGCTGCAAGAGAAGTAGTTGTTGAGCTCAAGGGTTGACGAACCAAAGGAACAATATTGGAGCCCATGACTTGTGTGTGGAGAAGGACTTCTACAACAGATGATGGGCAGTCCTCCTAGCCTATGTTCATTGTGGGAGATGGACATCCTACAGTGATAGGTAGAAGCCCTTCATGCCCTACATTGGTCTTCATTGGTGCAACATAGGAATACCATAGTGGGTTGAAGTCCCTGAGTAGCTGAGGAGCAATAATGGGCAGTTGAGAGTTATTCATAAGTGGAGCTATGAACAACTTGACAAGAGTCTTGATGTGTCGATGCATTGATGGACGAACGATCAACTAGTGAACAGATTGACAGTAGAGGTTCAGTGGCTAGATGGACTTGGAGAATTGATAGAGGTAGGATTTGTAGATCAGGAGACAAAGGACTAAGAAGGTACAAGGTACGACTAAGAGGAGCTGAGAAAGTCGACTACATTAGCCAGATGGTCAGAGTATCTTGTTGAGGGCATATTGGTTGTCGATGGATTGACACCAAGCCCCAATTTTGTATCTTGTACTGGTGGATGTCTGAGGGCCATTATCCCTGGTATGAGAGACCTAGATTGTTGTATTATATGTTGTTTAATATAACAAATTTGGGTTGAAAATAGTAAAAAGTTGTCTATATTCTGTACATGTGTCATTACTGTAGTTTATATTCTATTGTGCAAAGTAGTATCGTTGAGATTCTTGGTTTGGCAGCGTAAGAGATTTTAAGATTCTATCCTAGACCCAAGATCGTGGAAATTCAACATGGTATGAGGGTGTATCTAAGCTACTTTGAGGGACAGTGAATCAGAGTGTGCACATCGAAGCAACTTAGAGGGAGTTGTGGGTGTCTAGATCTTGGAGCAGAGGGTTCAACTGAGGACATGGAGATGTGGTCTTAACATGTTACATGGCGAGATGGGCTTGGATTTCTGGTGGATTGGTGGTGAGCTTGGCGAACAATAGTTTGTTGTAGGGAAGATTGTTGATCATGGACTTCCATTGATTTTCCATGGATGGTTAGGACAACTCGAGGGTTTCTTTCGCATGGATGAGATTAGGTTGATCGAGATGGCTTCATGTGATGGACTACAGGTTGGCAGGCTAGAGTCTTCATCGGATCATGATGTTGTGTATCTGAGATTGGTGGGATTTTCGTGAGTTGTATTTGATCCAGGAGGATGAGTGCTTGCAGGACTGAGCTAGTGGAGATCGTGTAGGCGTAGAGAAAGTCTAGCCTAAGAGGGATTAGACCTATGGAGTTTTTGGATCTTCAGGTTTAGATGTGATGAGGCAGAGGCACTACAGAGATTTTTGGATTCATTGTACAAGGTATGCTACAGTGATGGATGCCAGATGGGCTAGTGTCGTCCCCAGATGATGATGGTTACTTCCTAGTCTTGGAAGTACCTCCCTCGCTAAGAGGGAGTGTTGATTTTTGTGTAGATTGGAAGTTACTCCAAGCCCTAGTGTTCGAGGTTTGGAGGGAAGAGCGCCACAAGGAGGCTTGTGAGCTTGGAACCCAATCTTGGGGTTTTTCACCCATTGATATTTGGGCTAAAACCATGAGCCCATTTCGAAATGTGAGGGATGAGGATGATAAAGCTCGGTGAGGCAATTCTAACACAATGAGAATCATCCAATTCCGAGTTGTAGAAATGGAGTTATGAATTTTTGAAGTTTAGAGATGAATTTTTCACAAATGTGTTAAGGTCGGCTTGGTGTTAAGTTGAATTAACTAGTTATGGAAGCCCCTAGAATGAAATTTTGAGAAGCCCCTCATTTATGTATAAATAGAGGGTGAGGTAGAGTCATTTCTCTCATCCATTTGTGCAACAAATTCTCAAAAGTAAGACTCATTGGAGGAGGATTCTCTTGTGCCCTAGCCGCAACAATAAGGAGGAAGGAATAGAGTGGAATGAGGGCCTATCTTAAGGGTTCGAGCTTGTTGTTTTGGGGGTTCGAGTTGCTGGTAGAGGGGCTAATGTCCCTTGGAGGAAGCCCAATACTACTGGGAGTATTGCAGACTATTTTAGGGCCAATATGGGGGTTGTTTTGGTGGGTTGTAGGAGAGTCGTAGCCAGCTGAGGTAGACTACAGGCCTAGCCTTCCAAAATAGTCCTGAAGTTGGGTTGTTAAAGGTTGCCACTTACCCAAAACAACAACCCAAAAAGAAGGTGTACATCCTGGCCTAGACTGCAAAAAATAAAGTCTATTTTGGTGGGTGGTTGAGAGGTTGTTACATCGTGAACAAGCCCTAACCAGTCACAACAAAATACAACAGGTACAACAAACTTGGAGGGCAGCGTGTGGAGAAAGCATTGGGTGAAGGAAAGTGACCAGACTTGGATCGATTGATGAGCAACTATAGGAGGCCTTATGAGTTGTTTGGAGGAGCCTAACAAGTACTGTTAGGAAGCCCCTACCAGGCAACCTAGGTGATAGCAGGCACATTAGTCTAGAAGTGAAGAGAGGTAAGAGGAAACCGATAGAAGTT
Organism: Pinus taeda; assembly: GCA_000404065.3. Classification (NCBI taxonomy): domain Eukaryota; kingdom Viridiplantae; phylum Streptophyta; class Pinopsida; order Pinales; family Pinaceae; genus Pinus; species Pinus taeda. Next base: position 211,505 of record APFE031285770.1, on the reverse strand, counting down.
GTGGATGGCCTCTTGTATGATGATTTGATGGTTTTCTAGGTGAGGACATATTGATGAGCCTAGATTTGTGCAATAACTCATTTATTGCAGAAGCAAGGGTAGTTGGTGAGAATTATGTGGGAAAATGTGTGTAAGGGTCTCCTAGGTGTGAGGATGCCCTAACTAGGTGGAGATGTTACAACGTGGACTTGATCACTCGTGGATTGTTGGAAGGCAGTGTGAAAGTGGACCTAGTGTGAACATGGATTGGGCATTTATGGTCTACTAGAGGACAACGTGATAGTGTCCAAGTTGGATCCTAGTGAGAAACAACTTGATGGAAAAAGGTAGTTGTGAGAGAGGCAGTTGTTGAGCTCAACAGTTGACGAGCCAAAGGAGAAGCTGTGGAGCCTGTGACTTGTGTGTGGAGAAGGGATTCTACAATAGATGATGGCAAGTCCTCCTAACCTGTGTTTATTGTGGGAGATGGACATCCTACAATGATAGGTGGTAGCCCTCCATGCCCTATGTTGGTCTTCTTCGGTGCAACATAGGAAGACCATAGTGGGCTAAAGTCCCTAAGTAGTTGAGGATAGTCGAGAGTTTTTCACAAGTGGAGTTATGAACAAGTCGATAGGAGTCTCAATGTGTTGATGCGTTGATGGATGAACAATCATCTAGTGAGTAGATTGAAAACCAAAGTTTAATGGCCAGATGGACTTGGAGCATTGATAGAGGCAGGAGCTGCAGATCTGGAGCCGAAGGACCGAGCAGATACAAGGTACGACTGAGAGGAGATGAGAAAGTCGACTACATCAGCGAGATGGTTAGAGTATCTTGTTGAGGCCATATAGGTTTTTTATGGACCGAGACTAAGCCCCCGTTTTGTATCTTGTACTAGTGGATGTGTGAGGGCCATTATCCTTGGTATGTGATCCCTAGACTATTGTATTTTGCTATTGTTTAATATAACGAAGTTGGGTTGGAAACTGCAAATTTTTTTTTAATATTTTGTGCATGTGTGGTTTACTATTCTTTATATTCCACTGTGCAAAGTAGTATCATTGAGGTTATTGTTTTGGCAGAGTAAGAGATTTTAAGATTCTATCCTAGACCCAAGATCATGGAAATTCAACAAGAAGAAGCATCCCAACACTTTTGTGAGATCTATAGGGACACCGGCTGATGTTGTTTGGACATTGAGCACTCCTTGTTGGAGCATATTCTAGAGATAATTTTAGATCAAGAGAATGAAGCCTTAACCAAGCTCCCCTCATAGGAGGAAAATCATCATGTTCTCTTCTTATTTATCCTAGACAAAGCCCCTGGGCTAGATGGCTTCTCAACGCATTTCATGCAATAATTTTGGGACACTATCAAATACGATTTTTGCAAAATGGTGGGATACACCTTTGAAAATAATTGTATGGGAGGAGGCATAAACTCTTCCATTAGAGAAATTTTGAGGTCTAAAGTGGGTCTCCTAAGGAATATTATAATATAATAATGAAAGTGATAATTTAAGATTAGATTACATCATCAAATTTTAGAGGGAAAAATGAAAAACTAAATTTTCAACTTATCTCCCTACGATTTTAGTCAAATTTCGAGTGAGAGCACTCATTGGATGCATAACTTAATTCCTCATCCAAGGAGTACCCATGTTGCATACTTTTGAAGTACCCTGATACACACAAAATGAGAAATACATGAATAAATGTGATTGCAATCCAATTTTTCATGTATTTCTCATTTTTCGCGTAACGAGGTCCTTTGGAAGTGTGCAACATGGGTGGTCTATAACATCACTGGTGAAAATTGCATGTAATAAAGTTAATAAAGGAAAAATAATAACCACAGCTATGGGACACTTGTTCCAATCTGAATGTTGGGAAAAACATCCTAATGTGGGTGTTCATTTGGTTTATTATGGCTAAGGCAATTGGCAAAGGCAATGATAGAGGCTTTGGAAAGGCATGAGACATTATTTGGCATTTAACTTATGAAAATAACGAAAATTAGGAGAAAAGGAAGGTGAAAGGTCACATGTTGCATGTGAGGAGGAAAACGAAGGGAAATAATGGAAAAATGAAGAAAATAGAGGCCTCATTAATAAAAATGTTTTTGAGGATCAATTTAACCTTTCGTCAATGTAACCTTTTGCAAGTTCCTTTTAGAGCTCTCTCTCTATTCTCTCGCTCTCATACTCTTGGAAACTTAGAGTTATCTTGGAGAACTTCATCATTAGTTCAAGAAAAGAAAAGAAGGAAAGAGGAAGCAAAGATTAAGCAAGGAAGGGCGGGATCTAGCAGCTACAACGTGATTATTTGCAAGTATTGATTTTCATGTGTGATTTCCTTCCTCAATTTAGCATGCATGGTTATGCCTATGTGTTCTTGGTTCTTTTGTTGTCATGGTATGGGTTTTTCCAGGTGTGACAATGTTTTTCAACCTAGCCTTTCCATTTCTGGATAGCCACGGTGTGGTCGGTTCTTTTGTATGTGGTTGAGCTGGATTGCCAAATGGACTCGAAGTTGAGTGGGGTGGTCCCAAGATTATTCAAAAGGCCTAGAAATCACAGGATGGGATACACGGTAAAGCATGGATGTGAACACCTCGATTGAGCCTAGGAATCCCTTGACTGGTGAATGGCAGGATAAATGGTAAAGCTCAGTGGTGAGTACCCTTGATTGGACCTAGGAATCCAGGGATGGGATACACGGTAAAGCCCAGAGGGTGGAGACCTTGTAGGCCTAGGAATCCGTTGATTGGTAATGGTGGGATACACGATAAAGCCGAGAGGTTGGGACGAACAAATCCCTCACAATATAGGTGGAGCGATCCGGTGGCATCAATGGAGATTTGAAGAAGTCTAAGAAGGTAGAGGCTTGGTTACTTGGGATGAAGAAGTTCTTTGAGTTTCATAAGTACACAAATAATATGAAGGACAGAGTAGCTATCTTCAGCCTGAAAGGTAAATCATACATCTGGTGGGAAGATGTGAAATGGGTCAGAGACATTAGGACATAAGAGTTGAGTTGGCATGAATTCAAGAGACTCTTTAGAAAGAAGTACTTGTCAGAAAGGTGCTACGACAACAAAGCCAAGGAATTCTATGAGCTAAAAATGGGATTGATGACAAATGAGGAGTATATGACTAAGTTCTTAGAGCTATTGAGGTATGTACCATATCTTAAAGATGAAAAGGCTAAAGTTTATAGATTTGTTAGTGGATTTCCATTAGCATTTAAGGATTAGATTGAATATGATGAGCCTTGGTCATTGGAGGAAGTTATTGGGAAATTGAAGCATTGTTATGAGTAGTCAAAACGTAAGGCAAAATCTAAGTAAGGTTGGAAAGGGAAAGACAAAGCTAAAGGTAAATGACAACCAAAATAACAAGGCCTCAAAATGCAAAAGAGAAAGATAATGTTGGACCATACAAGAAGTTCAACGTAGCTAGACAGGGACATGAGTCACAACAACCAAATAGAGGTGATGGTACTAGACGGTTGGAGTGTTGGATATGTGGTAAAGAGCATCTTAGGAGAGATTTTCCATAGTATCAGGGTGGTATGCCTCAGATTTACAATGCACAAGAGGTGCAAATTTTGGGAATGTTGGGCAAAGCATTCCTCATATATATGCAGCATTGGATAACAGGCAGACAATTCACCAGGAATCTATCATTGAGATGGATGGTAAGCTTTATGATCAAGTTGTTTCTATTTTGATTGACCCTAGATCTAATTATAGTTAGATTAGCTCTAACTTGGTAAATATGTGTGGTTTGAATAAAGAAGTGCATGCAAAATCTTGGTTAGTACAATAAGCTGAAGGTACAAAGAAGAGAGTTCATCATTGGGTAAGAGCTTGTGCATTTGAATTGAATGGTATGCCTACATCAACACATTGGAATGTATTGTCATTGGGATCATACTAAATGTTGTTGGGTATGGACTATTTGTATTTTCATAGGACCAAGTTGGATTGTTATGACAAAGACATTAAATGCTTGGATGACAATGGAGAGCAAAGAATGTTAGAAGGTAAGAAGAAGGCAACATCAGTTAGGATGGTGATAGTTATTCAGGCAAAGCGTAATCGTAGAAAAGGGTGAGTATTATTTGCAATACATATATCTAGTGGAAAAGGTAAGGAGGATGAAGATGCAAAGGTATTGAGAAGGTACCCGATTTTACAACAGTTTCAGGATGCGTTTTCAGTAGAGATTTGAGAGTTGCTACCTCATAGAGAAGTGGAATTTTATATTGAGTTGGTACTAGGGGCATCACCAGCATCAAAGGAACCTTACAGGATAAGCACTCCAGAGTTAGTAGAGTTGAAGTTGCAGTTGAAGGAAATGCTTGACAAGGGATACATTAGGCTAAGTGTATCACCTTGGGGTGCACCGGTATTGTTTGTGAAGAAGAAAGATGGTACTCTTAGGTTATGCCTTGATTACAAGTAGTTGAATAAGGTGACCATCAGGAAAAGGTATCCATTTCTGACGATTGATGACTTGTTTGATTAGTTGATCGGAGCAGTAGTATTCTCAAAAAATGATCTGAGATCTAGATATCATTAGGTACGCATTAAAGAAGAGGACATCTACAAGACAACTTTCTGAACCAGGTATGGGCATTATGAGTTTGTTGTAGTTCCATTTGGTTTGACTAATTCTCCAGCTACCTTCATGATCTTGATGAATAGTGTGTTGCGTCCTTATTTAGACAAGTTTGTTATTATTTTCAATGATGACATCTTGATATATTCTAAGAATGACAAAGAGCATGTTGATCATTTAACGCCAATATTGAGATTGTTGAGAGAGCATCAGTTGTATGCTAAGCTCAGTAAATGTAACTTCTTTCAGGTAAAGGTGAATTACTTGGGACATGTTGTTTCCAAGGAAGAAATAATAGTGGATCTAGAGAAAATAAGGGCTATCATGGAGTTGGAAGCTCCTAGAAATGTGGAAAAGGTAAGATAAATTATGGGGTTAGTAGGTTATTATAGGAAGTTCATAAGAAATTCTCCTGGTTTTCATACCCTATTACTTCACTGTAGAGGTAAGGTAAGAAATTTGAATGGATAGAGGAATGTGTAGTAAGTTTTGAGCAGTTATTGACAAATGCACCTATGTTAAAGATTGCAGATATGGAAAAAGAGTTTGTAGTGTGTATAGATGCTTGTAAGAGAGGGCTTGGTGGAGTCCTTATGCAGGAGAGACAAGTAGTATATTACAAGTCACATAAACTGAATGAGCATGAGCAAAACTACCTGAATCATGATCTTGAGTTGGCAACAATGATTCATGTGTTGAAGATGTGGAGGCACTATCTTCTTGGCAGGAGTTTTGTATTGATGAGTGATCACAATGGGTTGAGGTACCCATTTGACCAACCGAATTTGAATTCCATGAAAGACAGATGGTTGGCCACGATTAGTGAGTTTGACTTTGATATCAAGTACATCAAGGATAAAGAGAACATTTTTGGAGATTCTCTTATCAGGCAGATATAGGTAAAGCACATAGAAACTATAAGCTATTATGGGAGAAATTTATAGGCTCAGATCTTATAGGCAAGTCAGTAGGATAACATGTACATGAAGCTTAGACACATGTTACAACAGAGTATAGGTACAGGCCATAGTATAAGTAATGGTACAGGAGCACAAGATGTGGACTATCATCTCTCAACAGATGGCTTGATTAGATTTAGGGACATATATATGTGCTAGACAATAGTGAGCTCAAGAATATTATCTTGAGGGAGTTTAATGTGAAAACATATTTAGGAAGGTGTTCCCCCAGGGGGGAGGGTTCTATAACAACCCTAGTGAAAATTTCATGCAATAAAAGTTAATAAAGGCAAAATAATAACCACAGTATAGGACACTTATTCCAAGTTGAATGTTGGGCAAAACATCCTAGTGTGGGTGTTCATTTGGTGTATTATGGCTAAGGAAATGACGAAGGCTTTAGAAAGGCATGAGACATTATTTGTCCATTTAAATATGAAAATAAAGGAAATTAGGAGAAAAGGAAGGTGAAAGGTCACATGTTACATGTGAGGAGGAAAATGAAGGAAAATAACGGAAAATTGAATAAAATAGAGGCCTCATTAATAAAAAGCTTCTGAGGATCAGATGGTAATCATTTTAACCTTTTGTCAGTGTAACATTTTATCAGTTTAGTTTTGGAGCTCTCTCTTTATTCTCTCTCTATCATACTCTTGGACACTTAGAGTTTTCTTGGAGCACTTTAGCATTGGATCAAGCAAAAAAAAGAAGGCAAGAGGAAGAAAAGATCAAGCAAGGAAGATCATGATCTAGTAGCAACAACGGGATTATTTGTAGGTATCGCTTTACATGTGTGATTTCCTTGCTAGATTTAGCATGCATGGTTATGTGTGTGTGTTATTGGTTCTCTTACTGTCATGAGCATGGGTTTTTCCAGGTGTGATAGTGTTTTTCAGCCTAGCCTTGCCATTTCCATATAGCCATGCTGTGATGGGTTCTTTTGTACGTTGTTGAGTTGGATTGCAGGATGGACTTGAAGCTGAGTGGGGTGGTCCCAGGATTATTCACAAGGCCTAGGAATCTTGGGATGGGATACACGGTAATGCCTGAATGTGAACACCTCGATTGAACCTAGGAATCCCTTGAATGGTGAATGGTGGGAGACACGATGAAGCTCAGTGGTGAGTACCCTTGATTGGGCATAAGAATCCCAGGATGGGATAGACGGTAAATCCCAGAAGGTGGAGACCTTGTAGGCCTAGGAATCCCTTAATCGATAATGGCGGGATACACAGTAAAGCCAACAGGTTGGGATGGAAAAATCCCTCATGGTGTAGGTGGAGAGATTGGTGGCATCTATGCTTGTTTTTGTCCTAGCGATCCAGTGAGGGTTGTAGTAAAGCTTAGTATTGTATGTTTATTGTTTATGGCCAAGTGATCTAGTGGGGATTGTGGTAAAGCTTAGTTCTATTGTTGAGGGTGAGGTGGTGTAGCCTCGGGAAGCCCTGGTTGATTTTGGTTATAATTCCCACATTCATGCTTGGAATATGGCATGGGCGTGATTGGCTGAAAGAAAGATTTGGTTCAACAAATCTATGGTCGAGTGGTACATGGAAGTGCCGAACCTAGTTGGCCTAATCATTCATCAATATGAATTATTTATCCTTGGTATTTTATGAGCAAATGTATTGGTTCATATGAGGCATTTATGACTGATGTATCCTTGTTATATCTATTGGTTATATTCTCGTTATGAGCATGTTTTATGACAGTGATGATGTATGGCTCTCATAATGTTTTGATTTGTAAATGAATGCTTCTTAGCGATTTTCAGATAAGTATGAGACCCCTATGCTCATATTTGTTGTTATGACCTACAGAATGCATATTTGTGACATATTTGACAAAATGCCTGTCATGGCTAGTAGGGGTCCAACCAAGTATTTATTCAAGTAATTAAATTTGTATCATTTTTTTGATGTTAATTTTCATTCTTGAAAGTTTCATAGAGTTCTATGCAGTGGCCTTCGTCTTGGACCTGAAAAAGTGGCACACAATTTGGGGTCGCCGGCTCAGAACTAGCTGAAAAAGACCTGATTCACTTGCATGCCCATGTTGTGAGAGCGACTGGAGGGCCCTAGTCACATGCATTCCCATGTCATGGGAGCGACTGAGGCTCTATGGCAGTGAAATGTCAATTTTTTTTTAGGGGCTAGTCACCTATATGGGATAGATGACTCTTAGGGGTTTTGTTGCAGGTGTATAGGGTCAAGTTGTCCATGATCCCTTGGTTCCACTTCCTTAATTGTACATGGGGAGTTGAATCAAATTGTAGTAGCCTCTTGTCACATGTTTACCCTAGCGAACCGGTTAACTTAGGTAAATGTGGGTGGAGAGTGTTACAGAGTGGTATCAAAGCATGGTTCACCCCTTGGACTGGATGGGCGGTGTGTGTTGGTCATGCATTCATGTCAATTGATATGTGTTACCTATACTTGTGGTCTATGTGCTTGTTGCATAAGCATGGGCCATGTTTACAACGATGTCGCCATGTGAAAGTGGATGGTGTGTTGTTGGGTGTGTTTATCATGATTATAGGTCAGTTATGCATGTCAGTGTTTGTATGTATTGTGTATGCACACTTGTCATCCATATGTTGATTATGCATACATTGATATGGGTGTAGTTGTCATGAATGAGGTTATGATGTGTGGTTGATATGGTCATGCATTGATGACTGGACTATGGTTAGGATTATATTTATATGTTGTTATGATTATGTTTATACATGTATTGTGGTAATTTAGTTGACCTTGCAGATGAGATATCATCCCCGAACTATACAAAGGTATGTTGAGTATGTTTATATTTTGGTTTAGCTGACATAATATGATTTTCAGGAAGAAAACAACAAAGATGACTAGCAATATGGCAGACTATAGTTCCTGAGACGCTCCCTATGGATCAGATGAGTAGTGTGGTGTTAGGAATTCTTCTAAATTAGCAGACACATTTAGAAGCTTGAAGGAAGAATTAAGGAGTTGCAAGGAAGATAATGACAGAATCATACAAGCACAAGAGAAACAAGTAGAAGTCAGTGCAGTAATCCTTCAAAGTTTATCAGATTTGCAAAGACAGGGACCACTCCAGATCAACCATGGACAAGAGAATAGGACTAATGGGGCATATGGTAGTAGATCTCATGGTGGGCATAGGTCAGATAGGGATGGAATGGTTAGAGATGGTAGGTTCTTGGATACTCCATATCGAAGAGGTGATGGACATAGGTACTATTCTAGTTCTGGTTCTGATAGGCACTATGATCGTCATCATTATCATCCTTACAGGAGGAGTGATAGGGGATATTTTTCAAATGAGTTTAAGAAATATAAGGCACCTACATTTGATGGATATTTGAAGAATTCAGAGGATGCAAAGGCTTGGTTACTTGGGATGAAGAAGTTCTCTGAGTTTCATAATTACACAAATAATGTGAAGGCCAAAGTAGCTATCTTCAGCGTAAAAGGTAAATTAGACATCTGGTGGGAAGATGTGAAGCAGGTCAAAGACATTAGGACATAAGAGTTGAGTTGGCATGAATCCAAGAGACTCTTTAGAAATAAGTACTTGTTAGAAAGGTACTATGACAACAAAGCCAAGGAATTCTATGAGCTAAAAATGGGATCGATGACAAATGAGGAGTATATGACTAATTTCTTAGAGCTATTGAGGTATGTTCCATATCTTAAAGATGAAAAGGATGAATTTTAGAGATTTTTTAGTGGATTTCCATTAGCATTTAAGGATCAGATTGAATATGATGAGCCATGGTCATTGGAGGAATTTATTGGGAAATTGAAGCACTGTTATGAGCAGTCAAAACATTAGACAACATATTAGTAAGGGTGGAAAGGGAAAGACAAAGCTAAAGGTAAATGACAACAAAAAAGAACTAGGCCTTAGAATGCAAAAGAGAAAGATAATTTTTCACCATACAAGAAGTTCAATGTAGCTAGACATGGACATGGGTCACAATAGAAAAATAGTGGTGATGGTACTAGATAGTTGGAGTGTTGGATATGTGGTAAAGAGAATATCAAGAGAATTTGTGCATAGTATCAGGGTGGTAGGCCTTATATTTATAGTGCACAAGAGGCACAAATAGTTGGGGATGTCGGGCAAAGCATTCCTCGTATCTATGCAGTGCTGGATAACAGGAAGGCAGACCACCAAAAAACTATCATTGAGATGGATGGTAAGCTTTGTGATCAAGTTGTTTCTATTTTGATTGAGCTTGGATCTAATTATAGTTATATTAGTCTTGACTTGGTAGATAAGTGTGGTTTGAATAAAGAAGTGCATGCAGAATCTTGGTTAGTACAATAAGCTAAAGGTACAAAGAAGAGAGTTCATCGTTGGGTAAGATCTTGTGCATTTGAACTGAATGGTATGTCTACATCAACACATTTGACTGTATTGTCATTGGGATCATACAATATGTTGTTGGGTATGGACTGTTTGTATTTGCATAGGACCAAGGTGGATGATTATGACAAAGCCATTAAATGCTTGGATGATAATGGAGAGCAAAGAATGTTACAAGGTAAGAAGAAGGCAAGATCAGTTAGGATGGTGACAACTATTCAGGCAAAGCACAATCGTAGAAAAGGATGAGTATTATTTGTAGTACATATATCTAGTGGAAAAGGTAAGGAAGATGAAGATGTAGAGGTATTGAGAAGGTACCCCATTTTACAATAGTTTCAGGATGCGTTTTTGACAGAGATTTCAGAGTTGCTGCCTCATAGAGAAGTGGAATTTTCTATTGAGTTGGTACCAGGGGCATCACCAGCATCAAAGGCACCTTACAGGATAAGCACTCTAGAGTTAGTAGAGTTGGAGTTGCAGTTGAAGGAAATGCTTGACCAGGGATATATTAGGCTAAGTGTATCACCTTGTGGTGCATCATTATTGTTTGTGAAGAAGAAGAATGGTACTCTTAGGTTATGCCTTGATTACAAGCATTTAAATAAGGCGACCATCAAGAAAAGATATCCATTTTTGACAATTGATGACTTGTTTAATTAGTTGATCGGAGCAGTAGTATTCTCAAAAAAATATCTGAGATCTAGATATCGTCAGGGACGCATTAAAGAAGAGGACATCTTTAAGACAATTTTACGAACCAAGTATGGGCATTATGAGTTTTTTATAGTTCCATTTGGTACTAATTCTCTAGCTACCTTCATGATCTTGATGAATAGTGTGTTGCGCCCTTATTTAGACAAGTTTGCTATTATTTTCATTGATGACACCTTGATATATTCTAAGAATGAGGAAGAGCATGTCAAGAACTTAGCATCAATATTGATATTGTTGAGAGAGCATCAATTTTTTGCTAATCTCAATAAATGCAACTTCTTTTAGACAAAGGTGCATTACTTGGGACTTTTTCCAAGGAAGGCATAACAATGGATCGAGAGGAAATAAGGGCTATCATGGAGTGGGAAGCTCTTAGAAATGTGGAAAAGGTAAGATAATTTATGGGGTTAGAAGGTTATTATAGGAAGTTCATCAAGAACTTCTCCTGATTTTCATTTCCTATTACATCACTGTAGAGGTAAGGTAAGAAATTTGAATGGATAGAGGAATGTGCAGTAAGTTTTGAGCAGTTAAAGCAGTTATTGACAAATTCTCTTGTGTTAAATATTGCAGATACGAACAAAGTGTTTGTAGTGTGTAAAAATTCTTGCAAGAAGGGGATTGGTGGAGTCCTTACGCGGGAGGGACAAGTAGTATGTTACGAGTCATAGAAACTGAATGAGCACAAGCAAAACTATCTAACTCATGATCTTGAGTTAGAAATGATCATTAATATGTTGAATATTTGGAGGCACTATTTTCTTGACAAGAGGTTTGTATTGATGAGTGATAACAATGGGTTGAGGTACCTATTTTACCAACCGAATCTGAATGATAGGCAAGCTAGATGGTTGGCCATGACTAGTGAGTTTGAATTTTATATCAGGTACTTCAAGGGTAAATAGAACAAGTTTGGAGATTCTCTTAGCAGGTGGGTACAAGTAAACCACATAGCAACTATGCGTTATTATGGGACAAATTTATAGGCTGAGATCTTACAGGTAGGTCAGCATGATAATAGGTACATGGAGCTCAGGAACAAGTTACAACAGAGTATAGGTATAGATATAGGTATAGGTCATGGTACAAGAGCATAGGATGTGGACTATCATCTCTTAGTAGATATCTTGATTAGATTTAGGGACAGGATATCTGTGCTAGACAATAGTGAGCCCAAGAAGAATATCTTGAGGGAGTTTAATGTGAAACCATATTCAGGGTACCCGGGATATTAGAAGACATTGACAATAGTGAAGAAGTTTTATCATTGGCCAAATATGAAGGACGTGGCAGAGTTTATGGCTAGGTGCTTGGATTATCAGTAGGTGAAGGTAGACTGTAAGAACCCAGGTGGATTATTACAAATGATACCAGTTCCAGAGTGGAAATAGGAGGTAATTTACATGGTTATAGGTTTTCCATGGAAATCGAGACAACATGATTCCATCATGGTTGTGGTGGAAAAGGTTACAAAGGTAGCACACTTCATTCCAGTGATGTAGCACATGTCTTCATTATAGATGTGGTCATATTTCATTGTGTTCCGAAGAAGATTGTGTTAGACAAGGATGCTAAGTTCACTTCCAAGTTATGGAAGGAGTTGTTTGCAGGTTTAGGGATAGACTTATCCTTCAGTACAACTTATCATCTGCAAACAGATTGACAATCAGAGAGGGTCAAAAGGATATTGGAGGATATGTTGAGGATGTATGTGATGCACCAACATAGGAAATGGGAGGAGTATCTTTTCGTTAGTTGAGTTCACTTATAATTATGGTTACTAGGAGCCTTTGAGGATGAGTGCATTTGAGGCACTCTATGGGTGGAGTTGCAGTACTCCCATTGGTTAGAGTGATCCAGTGAACATGGTGTTGATTTGATAAGATATGTTGGCAAAGATGGAACATGAAATGTAGGTTATCAAGAAGAATATAAAGACAACACAAGACAAATAAAAAATTTATTCAGATTGGAACAGGTTGTTTAAGGAGTTTCAGTTTGGGGAACAAGTGTACTTGCGTATATAGCCCAAGAAAATTTCATTGAGGATTGGATCATGTGCCAAGATGGCACCTCGGTTTTGTGTACCTTTCAAGATAGTTGAAAGGATCATACCAATAGCCTATCAACTTGCACTACCTTCGACAGTGAAAGTCCATGATGTTTTCCATGTCTCATTCCTTAATAAGTATGTTAAAGATGTTGATCATGTGATTGACTGATATGTATTGTAGGTGGATCCAAAAGGAGAATTCCAGTCGGAACCACAACGTATATTGTAGAGAAAGGTGTTCATGCTCCAAAATGGAGCAATTGAGCAGGTTAAAGTGTAGTGGAAGTATTTTGGGACCAATGAAGCTACATGGGATATGGCATATCAAATACGGACCATGTATCCTTCTTTATTCGCTAGTTGAGCGAATGTTTTTTGCATATGTTTGGTATGATGTTTTTGGTATATGTACATATGTATATGGATGTAAATACCACCATGAGTTGTGTTATAAAGATCCAATAAGTGGTATGGGTGTCATGTCATTATAGTTATCATGTAGTTATGTTGTCATGTTGGTTTTCTTATCATCAAGTTGACCATTGTAAATACTGCATAGTGCTGAGTTATAAAGCACCATAGGCAGTATGTTTTGCTTTTAGCGGTCTTGTTAGTTGTTTTTATCATTGAACAACAAGGACGGTGTTCCCCTAAGAGGGAGGGTTTTGTAACAACCCTAGTCAAAATTTCATGTAAATAAAAGCTAATAAAGCCAAAATAATAACCACAATATGGGGCACCTATTCTAAGTTGAATGTTGGGAAAGACATCCTAGTGTGAGTGTTCATTTGGTTTATTAAGGCTAAGGAAATTGGCAAAGGCAATGACAAGGGATTTTGAAAGGCATGAGACATTATTTGACTTTTTAATGATGAAAATAAAGGGAATTAGGAGAAATGGAAGGTGAAAAGTCACATGTTACATGTGAAGAGGAAAACAAAGGAAAATAATGGAAATTTGAAGAAAATAGAGGTCTTATTAGCTTCTGAGGACCAGCTGGTAAGCAGTTTGACCTTTTGTCAGTTCATTTTTGGAGCTCTCTCTCTATTCTCTATCTCTCATACTCTTGGACTCTTAGAGTTTTCTTGGAGCACTTTAGCATCGGATCAAGAAAAGGAAAGAAGGCAAGAGGAAGCAAAGATCAAGCAAGGAAGATCAAGATATAGTAGCTACAATGATATTATTTGTAGGTATCACTTTTCATGTGTGATTTCCTTGCTATATTTATCATGCATGGTTATGCATGTGTGTTATTGGTTCTCTTACTATCATGGGCATGGGTTTTTCTAGGTGTGACAGTGTTTTTAGCCCATCCTTGCCATTTCCAGATAGTCATGATGTGGTGGGTTATTTTGTATGTGGCTAAGTTGGATTTCCAGATGGACTTGAAGCTGAGTGGGGTGGTCCCAGGATTATTCACAAGGCCTAGGAATCCTAGGATGGGATACATGGTAATGCCTGAATGTGAACACCTCGATTGAGCCTAGGAATCCCTTGACTAGTGAATGGTGGGAGACACAATGAAGCTTAGTGGTGAGTACCCTTGATTGAGCCTAGGAATCCCAGGATGGGATACACGGTAAATCCTAGAGGGTGGAGACCTCGTAGGCCTAGGAATCCCTTAACTAGTAATGGCATGATACACGATAAAGATGGGAGGTTAGGATGGAAAAATCCCTCATGGTGTAGGTGGAGAGATCCAGTGGCATCCATGATTGTTTTTGGCCTAATGATCTGGTGAGTTTTATGGTAAAGCCTAGTATTGTATGTTTATTGTTGAAAGCCAAGTGATCCGGTGGGGATTTTGGTAAAGCTTGGTTCTATTGTTGAGGGTGAGGTGGTGTAGCCTCGGGAAGCCCTAGTTGATTTTGGTTATAAGTCCCATATTCATGCTTGGAATATGGCACAAGTGTGATTGGTTTAAAGAAAGATTTGGATCAACCAATCTATGCTCGAGTGGTTCATGGAAGTCACGAACCTAGTTGGCCTAATCATTCATTAATAAGAACTATTTCTCCTTGGTATTTTTTGAGAAAATATATTGGTTCATATGAGGCTTTTATGACTGATGTATCCTTGTTATTTCTATTGGTTATATGTTGGTTATGAACATGTTTTACGACAATGATGGTGTATGGCTCTCATCATGTTTTGATTTGTAAATGAATGTACAATGAATATATATATATATATATATATATGATATGGCACCAATGCTTCTTAGTGATTCTCGGATAAGTATGAGACCCCTATGCTTAGATCTATTGTTATGACCTGTATAATGCATATTTGTGACATGTTTGATGAAATCCTTGTCATGGTTAGTAGGGGTCCAACCAAGTCTTTATTAAATTAATTGCATTTGCATCATTTTTTCGATGTTACTTTTCATTATTGAAAGTTTCATGGAGTTCTGGTCAATGGCCTGAGTCATGGCTATGAAAAAGTGGCACAAAATCCAGGGTCACAGGCTCATAACTAGTTGAAAAATACCCCAGTTGCTTGCATGGCCATTCTATGAGAGTGACTAGAGGGCCCCAATTGCATGTGTGCCCATGTCATGGGAGCGACTGAGGCTTTAGGGAAGTGAAATGTCAGTTTGTCTCAGGGGCTAGTCACCTGGATGGGATGGATGGCTCCTGGAATTCTGTTGCAGGCGTAGAAGGTCAGGTTGTCTGTGTTCCGTCGATTCCACTTCCTTAACTATACATGGGGAGTTGAATTAGATTGTAGTATCCTCTCGTCTCATGTTTACCCCAATGGACCAGTTAACTTGGGTTAATGTGGGAGGAGGGTATTACATACTCCTTAGATAAGGAATTAAATTTTGCATCCAACGAGTGCTCCCGCTCATCATTTGAGTAAAACAGTAGGGAGATAAGTTGAAAGAGTGATTTTTTATTTTTTAATCTTTTTACTTTTTTACTCCAAAAATGGTTGACATCATCATCTTGAATCCTATTGGTTCTTATAAAGGTTATTTTGGTTATACAATTTTGTTTTCAGGCTCATTTTAGACCTTAAAATTTCTCTAATGCATTTATTACACTGATCCCAAAAGAGTCCAACCTGACAAGCTTCTCAAGATTCCAACCAATACCATTGTGTAATGCCTCCTATAAAGTGATCTCAAAGATTCTAGCTATGGGACTCAAACCTTTCTTACCAAGGCTTATTTTTAATAACCCAGGAGGCTTTGTACATCAACAACAAATTTTTGACAATATCATATTGGTGCAAGAAGCAATCAACTCCAGCGAGTGAAGAAAGGACAAAGGGATGGTCATCAAGCTTGATATGGCGAATGGCTTTGATTGGGTAAGTCATGATTTCCTTTTCCAAATCATGGCAAAATTAGCTTCAATTAGAAATTTACATTAGAAGAAATTTCAGCCTTAAAGTGGCCTCCTAAGGGAAATAATAAAATAATTATTAAAAGAATAAAATAAGAGATATAAATTTTAGAGGGGAAAAAAGAAAACCACTTTTTTTAATTGTATTTTTGGCTTATCTCCTTATATTTTTACTAAGATTTTGAGTGTAGACACTCTTTGGATACAGAATTAATTTCTAGATCCAACAAGTAACCATTATGCATATTTTTTAGAAGACCCACATTGATAAAAGAAGATACATTAAAAAAACATGTTGAACATGTTTTTTTAATGTATCTTCAATTCTTATCAATGTGGGTATTCTAAAAAAAACAACTCCAGCTAGTGAAGAAAGGACAAAGGGATGATCATCAAGCTCGATATGGCGAATGGCTTTGATTGGGTAAGTCATGATTTCCTTTTCCAACTCATGGAAAAATTAGCTTCAATTAGAAATTTACATTAGAAGAAATTTCAGCCTTAAAGTGGCCTCCTAAGGAAAAATAATAAAATAATTATTAAAAGAATAAAATAAGAGATAAATTTTGGAGCGGAAAAAAGAAAACCACTTTTTTTAATTGTATTTTTGGCTTATCTCCTTATATTTTTACTAAAATTTTGAGTGTAGACACTCTTTGGATACAAAATTAATTTCTATATCCAACAAGTACCCATTATGCATATTTTTTAGAAGACCCACATTGATAAAAATTGAAGATACATTAAAAAAACATGTTGAACATGTTTTTTTAATGTATCTTCAATTTTTATCAATGTGGGTATTCTAAAAAATATGCATAATGGGTACTTGTTGGGTGGAATTTAATTCAACATCCAATGACTTTATACACTCGAAATTTGAGTAAACTTGTAAGGAGATAAGTAAAAAATACAATTAAAAAAAGCAACTTTTATTCTTTTCCCTCTAAAATATTTACATGTAACTCTTTTTAAAGTTAAAGGATTTTTATTGGTTTACATATTATGACATGGAAATCACATGAAAATTTCATGGGCACTTTTATGCTGAAATATCCTCCAATGGTGACATTGTGCCTTAAATCACCTTGGATTTCCCCTCTAGTTCAATGGAAGGGTTGATTGTTTCTTCTGGGCCTCAAGAGGAAACTGACAAGGATGTCCCCTCTCCCCATTTATTTACATTCTACTGGAAAATTATCTTATTTGGATGTTGGAGTTTGAACAATATGTTGATCCTTACTAAGAATAAAATTTTCCCCATAAATAAAAAGCATCAATCACTCGCAATTCGTGGATGATACATTGTTGCTAGGGGGGCATCTACCATTATTGCACACATGTTCAAGTAGGTATTATAACACTTCATGGAAGCCATGGGTGGAACGATAAATTCAAGTAAATATCAAGTCTATACTTGGAATATCACAATAGAAAAAAAAGCATCAAATAAGTAGAATATTGGGATTTTCGATAGAAAACTCATGGAAGGCATTCCGATATCTAGGAATTCCTATTTGTATTAAAATGCACTCTTCTCAAACATGGGTTGTTGTCTCAGAAAAACTTAGAGGCAAACAATCCTCTTGGGGGGCTAGGTTGTTGAATTTTACAGGTAGAAAAATTCTAATCAAGCCTAGTGCTCTCTACCTTTCCACTCTACCAGTTCTTTATGTTATTGGCTCTCCTAAATGTCTTGAACTCAATGGAAAAAATAATTTGGAAATTCCTGTGGGAAGGTGCCAAGGAGGAGTTTTTTTTTTTTTTTTTTTTTTTTTTTTTTGGTTTAGTGGAAAATGAAGGCCCCAAAATCACATGAGGGACTAGGGATTAGAGATATGTTGCTTATGAATCAAGCCATTGGGGCCGAAATATTTTGGAGATTTGTCACAGAAAAGGAATGCTTGTGGAAATCAATATTGAAGTCCAAATATACACCCGGGGATGGATAAAGATGCATGGAATCCATCCAAATGGTTAAGGATGCTCGCTGATTTGGAAATTAATGATCTAATCATCTTCTTTGATTCACGATGGACTTTATTGGAAGTCAAGCAATGGTACAAAAATTATTCTTTGGTCTGATAGAATCATGCGTCAATAGCCCTTTGGAAGATGTCAAGACTCCATCCTCCTTAAATGCCTTAGCACTCAGAACAAACTCACTCTATCATACATCGTGCGGTGGCATGAGGATGGAAATTGGACCAGTTGGGACCTTGAAAATATCCCTCGATTTCTCATCTAGGTTGCATCCAAACTATGTGATCTTCTCTCAGGGTGTGCTCCTCAAATTAGAATAGAGAAGGATAGTCTTCACTAGCATGCCTTAGAGTACTCTGTGAAGGAAGGGTATGAGGAACTTCTATTCCATTTTGGAAACCCATCCCCCCCCACACAAACATTCCATCTATTTATGAGTATGGACTCTAAATGAAAATCAAAAGGTCAATCTATTTTGTTGGTTGTTGGTGCAAAACAAAATTCTTTCCATAGGGAATCTCGCCAAGACAGGATTAGTTGGTCTTTATCAGTGCCCATTATGCAAGGAATATGCCAAATATATACGCCATCTTTTCATTGATTGTGACTAGTCTAAATAGATATGGGAAGTAATGCTTACTCCTATGTATGAAATAGTTTTGTGGCCATTAGAAATAATAGACTTCTTTCTCTCATGGAGGAATTGATATAGGGGAAGTTTCACTCAAAATATAATTCTTAAGATGTATTGGGACACCCTACCAAAGTTTTTCTACTCGTGAATTTGGTTGGTGAGAAATGGGGTGATCTTTAATTAAATGCTTCCTTCTCCTCAAAGCACAACCATGAATGGTACAACATTCTGTGTGGAATACTTGGATCAAAAGTAGATCAATAGATCCCTTTCTCCAGATCTTGAAAACTTTGAACCAGAGTGGCTCCAAAAGTTGTCCATGTCTAAGTCTTTCAACCAGCTCAACAATTTGAAGTATCATAAGCAACAAGAAAATTGGAACCTAAAAATTATGGAAAGGGATTTCAAGCCTTGAATCTCTTCTCATTGGGGATGGATCCTATTTTTTGACAGAACTTCAAAGGGCAATATAGGGGTGGCAGGAGGGGGAGGAATACTATTATTCTTTTAAGAAAATTTATCAATCAAAATTTCATGGGGACTCGAGCTCCATAATCCAACATCTCGCCATAATCACCATCGCCATCCCAGGGGAATCTCTCCTCATAATCCAACATCACAATCCCCGTGGACTCTCTCATAATCCAAAATCTCGTCAAAACTACACTACCAAAGGAAAGAATATTGGAGAAAATCATGAAAAGAGTATGGAATATGTTACAGACTTTATTAACAAAATACTACTACCATGTTCTCTGAATCCACAATGCAGAGGCTGAAAAAATAGCCAGCAAAGTATGTACAATGAAGCAAGGGGGATCTCTCTCAATGGGCGACACAAACAGTTTCCCATCCCCTAAAAAAATGAATTTCCATGATCCCAAAGATGACTATTAGAAAAGAAAAAATTGTTGGGAAAGAGACCATTTCCCTATGGCAGACATAGAAGTAATCAACCCTACCATCCACCATGATCATTTGACATTAAGTAAGAAGCCTAGTCTATGCCAACTGACAAAATACTTAAGCATGGAAATATTTATCCCAAGAATTCTTTATACATAAAAGGTGTTAGATCTGTGGGGGAGTAATTTAATGGAATAAAGTCTCCAATGGATTTAATGTGGGATAGAAAATCAAGAAAGGAACAAAAAAGCTATTGTAATAAGGTAGGAATCTTGGAAATTGTTGGAGAAGTGAAGTCCTCTATCATGGGAATCCCATTTCTCACAATTTCATGTAGGGGTGAGTCTTAATTTTTGGTTCATTTGAGCTTCATTCCTTCTCTAGAAGATTGATAGCCCATGTTGATTGGAACCCCCTATGCAATGAACACCTCAAGATGAGGATAGGACGAAGATCATGTGCTCTATTTGAGCCCTGTTTAGTAAGTCACAACAACCTGGGGATGATCAATGTCGTAGTATTAAAATATCTATGGGCTTACAATATCATAGTGACTTGACATCCCGAGCACTGAATTATGGTTTTTATATCTAATTAGAGAGCCATCAAGGAATCCTTCTTATGACTTAACAGATCCATTGGAGATTCTTGAGAGAGGAAAATAATGAGTTGAAGATTCTAGTAGTGCATCAGGAGACTGAAACTTGCATGTTGAGGCTACAACCTGCAGAATTAATGATATGGGTGTGCCATCATATCACACAAGAGAGAGTCAACCAAATTTCTCTCCAGGCAGATTCAAATGCACAGGAACAAGCTCTTAAACAAGAAGAACCTCAGGGTAATTAGGACAAAGAAATTTCCAGCAGGTAGTTACTATTTACTTTTTTTCTAAGCTATTGTTAGGAAAACTTTGCTAGCTTTATCCTTGCAAAATCCCTAATTTTTTCTTTTTCAAATATGTTGTGGAGAGAAATAATTATCGTGAAGACATTAAAGCTCATCCTACACTCTTAGGAGCAATCTATCAATGTAATTCCTCGGTAGTTTCCATGACTAGGCCCATAATTTAAATGAAATACAAATATACTCTTTTTTATTAAAAAAAAATAATAACGAAAAATAAATTATGACATATTTTTAAACATCTTTATTAATTCTTTCTTAACTTTTCATTATGTTGTTCGACCTATTGATTTTGGAATAGGGTTTTAAGAATTTTAACCATGCTGATAAGTATGTCAATCTTGGAATAAGGGTTTAATAATTCAAATTTGATTATCAATAATAGCAGGTGTATGTAGGAATTTAACCTCGAAATATTTTAGAAGATTCTTTATAGTATACACAAATTCAAGGTTGAGATTTATCTCCAAATTAGTTATGTCATTTTTTTCCTTTTAATTAATTTGATTAATTAGAAAAATGTCATATGAACAAGTGACATATGAAATGAGTTATGATTTATTAGGCATGTGGTATTGATGAGCCATGGTATTGGCTCATGATATTGTAATAAAGAATATTTACAAATCTCCATATTAAAGTGGGGGTAAATATCCATGGTTAGGAATCTTGTTCTATGTTATTTTTAATGTGTATATGTTTAACTTATATACTAATTGTTTTTATAAGTAACAATAATAATGTTAATTTAAAATGAACCATACATAATTAAGGGAATGATGAAGAGGAGCTCTGAGGTTGGGGCCGAAGATTAAGGAAAGGGGGGCAAGCTTAGAAATCTGAAGTTTCAATCTAATAGGATTGTATTTTCTGCAAGATTGGTGAAGATAGAGTCTTGCTACCGTTGATAGAATGGAAGAAGCACATGATGCTCAGGTTGTTGTGATCGAGGAGTTTCGTAGGGTCATAACCTCCAGCAAGGGAAGGTCAAAATCAGGACCGATAGAATTCGCCAAAAGGTTAGAAGATGACCCGGAGGTGGTGATCCATCCAAAAACATCAACTATGGAGGCTCTAGCATTGTTGTATCAAGGACTAATGGGATAATTCATCGGTCTCTAGCCATCATCAAGAACAATGGAGATCTAGGTGCAACATAATTGGGTCTCACTTTGTAAAGGTAAAATCGATATTTTCTTTTGTAGTAAGGATTTTTTACTTTTCTATTCGAATTTAAGGAGGATAAAGACTTGGTTTTCAGAAATAGACCCTATTTTATGGGGTCATGGGGATTGTATCTGAATAAATGGAGCCTTGACTTTGATCTAAATATGGACATCCCCAAAACAGTTCGAGTTTGGGTCAAACTTCCGCACTGACCTATGTATCTATGGAACAAGGAGGGAATGCTCTAGAACAATACCTTGATATGGAAAACCCTTCTCTAGAACAATATCTTGATATGGAAAACCCTGAAAACAATTTTTCGTGTGCACAAATATATGTGGAGGTATTCCTGGAGAAAGGGATTTCATCTAAAATCAAATTATGTCTATATGGGTGGCCTCACTTGCAACCATTGGATTGTGAAAAATTTCCCTTAAATTGCAAGAACTGTCATGAATACGGTCACTTAACTAAAAATTGTAAAAATAAGTAATTAGAACATGAGGAGACTACCAAGAATAAAATTACACCCATGTCAAAAGAAAGAACCGCATAAATAAGGGTGGACCCAAACTGAAACAAAAAAATATCGAATCAGTAAAGGAAGAATAAGTTTGAAGCATTAACTGCAATTAGGGAAACCACAATAGACGAAGAAGGACACGTTGCATAAGTAGAAATATTAGTAGTTCAAATAGTTGAAACCCAAGAAGAACAACCCCTCACCCTACCTGAGTTAGTATTGCAACAACTTCTGAAAATCAAACATTTGGCCTCAACATCTTCAAGTCGTCATGAAACATAGGAGCATGAGTAATCAAGTATGAAAAATTGAGGAATGAAAGTGCATTTGAAACTCCTCGAGATGGAGGCTCAAAGAGAAAAATCAAGGGGCATATATAATATGATTGACAATCCCTTAGAGAAGATCTGAAAACCCAAGAATAGAATTCCATCAAGGATATGTCAAGGGGATCAGGCTAAAGGGACAGTAAAATTTAACACCCATAATCAATGAAGATAATCTCCTAGAATAATAGAGAGTTAGGTCAAAAGGAGGAAGCAATCAAGGATATTTTGAAGCTCGAACAACCTTCTCTTATGCTAATCCAAGAAATGAAACTAGAAGGAATATAAGTAATGAGATTAGGTAATAAATGCTTGAGACATAAAAGGAGTTGCAACCAATACTTGAGGGACATCGGGTGTAGTCCTCACAACCTGAGACCCCACTAAAGTCGTGCTAGTGCAAGTAGAAATTAGGTAGAATTGGATAATGACTGGAGTGCAACTAAGAGAGGTAAACATTATTCTTTCCTTGTTTGATGTTTATGTTGTAGTTTATACAAAATGGAAAAATGAATGTTGAAACTTGTTTTTTGAATTCTTGGAAGCATATGGCTATCAAAACTCAACAACAGGGGATGATTTAAATATAATTATGTCTCTAAAAGAAAAAAAAGGGGGAAAATATGGTTTGAGCACTTTAAGATTCTATCTTGAGGAATTAACAACCCGTTGGGACTGGATATATGTAAAACCAAAGAAGGGGGAATTTACTTGGACCAATAAAAAATTAGAAGGGTGCATATAGCGACTAGATTAGATAGGTTCCTCGTTCAAAGCTAAGTCTATCTAGCACAATGGAAGTTGAAGCTAGATATTATCTCTCTCTCTTTTTGGTTCCACCACCCAATTTCATTGATTTTTGAGGAGATAGACAAAGGAGGAGAAATTACCTTTCATTTTAATCCTCTATGGGTTCACTAAGAAGAATTTCTCCCACTAGTGACAATGGCGTGGGAATAACTAGTTAGGTGGTTTCCATCCTTTGTCTGGGAAGAGAAGTTTAGAACAATAAAGAAGAGGCTAAAATATTGGGGAACAATTATAATCATCTACCCAAGCAAAGACAAAAATATTGAGAAATATGTATGCATTGAAGATTGAAATGGAGCAATAGGATGTCAACTAGGAAAGACTAACTACAAAAGCATAGTTGTTGGAAAGTTTGTTTAAGGCATGTTGAGGTGAGGAGGAGAATTGGAGAGTGAAATCTAGAAATGTTTGGCTTCGAGAAGGGGATCAAAACATGACCTATTTTCATGAACATGACAAAGCAAGAAAAATGATGAACTGAGTCGGGAGTTGATGGTCAAGTAAAGGTGGGGCACGAAGAAGTGAACAAGGAAGCCAAATACCATTTAAACAATCTTTATAAGGAGACTTGGGAAGAACCAGAAGAAAAAATAGAGGAAAATTTGGTTGATATACCATGTTAGATCACAAATTAGGAAAATAATGAGCTCATTAATAAATTTGGGGATAGAGAGATTTGAGAAGAAATGGATGATCTAGAACAAGACAAAGCACTAGGATGAGATAGATTTATGATAAATTTCTTTCAAGGATATTGGGATATTATAAAAAATGACTTATGGAGAATTCTAAATGACACTCTTAGAAAGGGAAGAGTAGGAAGAGCGACCAATTCCTCCTTGGCAGTGGTCCCCAAAGAAATAAATCCTTCTTCCTTTGCAACATTTAGGCATATTTCCCTTTACAATACCTCGTATAGAATTCTCACCAATATTGCTGATAAAATCATAATGATATAATGAGTAGGATCGTTTCAAAGAACCAATGAGGATTCTCCATGGAATGAAAACCCTAGATAATATAGTTTTGGTACAAGAAGCCATACATTATAGGAGAATGAGGAAGAGAAAAAGAATCGCAATCAAAATTGATATGGCCAATTACTTTCATGGGGTTAAGCATTAATTTCTTTTCAAAGTCTAGGATAGATTTAGGTTCTCACTAGGGTTTGTGAATTGGATAAAAGCATGTATAAGGAATCCATGGGTGGCACAATAAATAAACAACTATTGATTTTTGAGAAGTCTTCTATATTGATAATTATCTTTTATGAGTATGATATTTTTCATTTTTATCCACTAGTTCCATCATTCGATAATTATATAGAAGACATCAACCATAAAAAAATGAGACAATAAAATCATAAAGAGACAATCACACAAAGAACACAGAGATTTACCCTGGGAAACCCTCATGGGAAAAATTCAAGAATATTTTTCAATAGAGAATTCTTCAATTCAATGGAGACACTTCTAAGTCAACAACTAGGTCAAATCTAGTCCCTCGTCCATCCTCGTAGTCAATTCAACTTTTCCCAAAATCATACTTTGTTCTTGCCTCTTCATAGCCTCAAAAGTCAACGTTCTTTTCTTTGCGGATCTTCGAGAAAAGCGACTTTCTGTAGCTTGCAGAATGCATAACAACAACTTTTTGTAGCTCACAGATCACAAAACTACGATTTTTTGTAGCTCATGGACTTCAAAGAAAAAACGACTTTCTGTAGCTTGCAGACGATAGAAGGAGAACTTTCTGTAGGTCACAGACCCTATAATGATGACTTTTTGTAGCTCGTAGACCTCAAACAAATAACAAATTTTTGTAGCTTGTAGACTAAAAAATGAAAAATTTATGTAGCTTGCAGGCCGCATAAATTTGATTTATGTAGCTCACAACCCTTAGAGATGAGAGCTAATTTGATGCCTCAGAGTAGCTAGAGTTTTCTTAGAAGGTGTGAGTCTGTCATGGCCTCATGGAGGAACAAATTGGCCCTTTATGTAGTTTTTCCTTAGGTCAAATGGGTGCGTCCCTTGTTGGAGCTGACTTGATATCTTGGAGGAGGATGACCTTACATTTTGAAGCCAAAATTGCAATTTCAAAAAATTCAAATTTCTTTCTTTTGAAAGTCACAATGGGATGCTCACTCAAAATAATTTTCTTTTCACTCGAAGCATTTAAATATGCTTTACAAATTCATAATGAATCAAACATACATTATGAATACTAGCCATAGTTACAAAAATCGACAACAACAAGCCAAGGGAATTCTTCCCACTCTCTAGCCTAGCTGTGGCAATGTTTCCCCTTGTCTTCCCTCTTGTATGATGTTGTAGCAGACACATTGAGTAGGATATTAGAGAAATAAATACACAAAGGAAACATTCTAGGAGTACAAACAATAGGAGGTATTAATGAAATCAATCATTCTTAGTTCGTGGATGATAAAATATTTCTAGGTGGAGCCTAAAAAATTATTGTGGAAAGATTCAAGAAAGTATTGGAGGTGTTTTGTCAAGCATTAATCAGCTTAACAAATAATGAAAAAAATCATGTCTATGGATGGAATGTGAATAATAGGGAGCTAACACATATTGCCATGAAGCTGGATTTCTTCAACCTACTGCTCTCATGGACCCCTTTCACCTACCTAGGCATCCTTATCTCCCTAAAATATGCAAAGGCAGAGTATTGGATGATTTATCATCCAAACAATAGAAGGAAAAATAAAAATTTGGGGAGCGCATAGGTTGAATCCAATAGGAAAAATGGTTCAAATTCAATAATTCTTGTCATCTTTTCCTATTTATCAGAGCTCAACCATCATAGCACTACCATGAGTGCTAAATATCTTCAATCAAATGCTAAGAAATTTCCTCTAGCATGAAAGTAAGGAAAATCAAGGGAAGTTTCATTTGGTGCAATGGAAACAAATTAAGGCACTGGTCTTGGATTGGGGTATAAACATAAAATACCTTAAACTATTGAATATAACATTAGGGGGCAAGGTTCTTTGGATAATAGTTTCAGGACCTAGAAGTTGGTGGAAATCCGTAATATAGAGGAAATACATGTGCATGGAAATGATCTGTTGATTAGGCTAACCCCTACATTCTAACTCTTCACCACGCACAACAATTTGGAAAAAATATGAAACAGTGACATGACTTTTAAGGGAGTCCCTACTATGGATTCCTGGAAATAGGTGAAAAATCAAACTTTGGGAAGATAAAGTTATGGACCTCGCTCCCTTGAGAGAAATACCATAGTTAGAAACTGCAACGCTTTACATATCATCTTAGGGAATCCATTGGTTAAGTGACATATGTGAATCAAAGAATGATGAAATTGGAAGCTAGAAAGGTTGGAAGGAGCTAGAAATTCCTCCACTTGTTAGAAATTCTCAATTCGTGGGCCCCAATTGGATGTTGAATGAGGCATGCTATGGGTTGGGGACCAAAGGGCTTGTATTTACTTAATTAATATGTAACAACCCTAGATTAAAAGTTCATGTAATAAATTTAATAAAGGAAAAATAAGACCAAGGTCATGGGACACATATTCCAAGCTAAATGTTGGGCAAAGTGTCATAGTGGGCATCACTTGTTGTTCATTATGACTAAGGGTAAATTGGAAGGCATTGGAAAAGGATTTGAAAAGGAAATAAGGTATTATTATAATTTATTTTATGAAAATAAATGAAATTAGGAGAAAAGGAAGGTGATAGGTCACAAGTTGCATATGAGGAGGAAACTGAAGGAAAATTAACGAAAATGAAGAAATTAGAGGCATCCATAACAAAAAGACATCAGAGCATCAGTTTCAGGAATTTTGTTAATTCAGTTTCAGAATTGGTTTAAGAGAGGAGAAGAGCACCAAGAGGAGAAGGAAAGCAAGCAATCAAAGGAAGGACAATGAAAGAAAAGGAAAAACAAGGATCAAGCAAGGAAAGGTTGGATCACGCGTCTTCAACGGGAATACTTGCAGGTAACATGTTGTATGTACGATTTCCTACCTGGTTTTGGCATGCAAGGTATATGCTTGTGTATGTTTTGTTTATTTGTTGTCGGTGGCATGGACTTTTCTAGGTTTTGACAATGATTTTACCTTGCCTTGCCATTTCTATATAGCCATGGTGTGATGGGATTCATTCTTGGTTGAACTTTAGATTGCCGAAAGGTTTTGGATTTGGGTGAGGTGGTCCCAGGAAAATACCAAGGGTTGGGGGTGGAGATTGCTTTCTATGGGAATCCCTTGACAGGAGGATGGACACTGGAAAATTCCTCAAGGGATGGCGAAGGAATATTGAGGCATCCAAGCTCGATTTGGTTTTGTGATCTCGGGACCGGTTTAGGTGAGATAACGATATTGTGAGGGTGGAGGTGGTTTAACCTCTAGATTATCTTGGTTGTTTATGTATTGGTTTATCCCATGAGATCCCACATTCATGATTAGAATATGGTACAGGGGTGATTAGCTGAAAGAAAGAATTGATTTATCCTAATCTATGGTCAAGTGGTTTTTGGAAGTCCTTGACTTGGCTAGCTTTTGCATATGTCAATAAGAGCTAAATTCCTCTTGTATTTTATGAGTAAATATATTTTTTATTGTGTGGTTTTAATGTTTGTTCTATCATTGTTATTTATCTGACTATATGCTAGTTATAAGCATGGTTTTATGACATATCCAAGTTAGGGTTCTTACCTTGTTTGGTTGATAAATGAATGGTCACTGAATGCATGACCTAATAGGTGTTATTGCAACTATTATGAGAGGGAATTAGCCCTTCTTGGTAAACCTCAGATAATTTTTAGATCTTTATGTTTAGAAATGAGTTCATGACCTGTAGTTTGTATGTTCATTATGTGTTTGATAGTATGAATTTCATGGCTAGATTAGGTTAGGTCATGTCCTTGAGTAAGTTTTTTGTTAGAGGCTTTGGATCCATGTTATTTATTATTTTTGGAAGTTTCATTAAGTTCTAGGCAGGGGTCTAGATCCTAGCCTTGGAAAAGTGTCTTAAATCTTGTAGTCGCTAGCACAAAACTTCCTGAAAGAGATTATAGTCACTGATAAGTAGGCTTATGGGAGTGAATGGAGGGTTCCAGTCACTTTGAGGCCTTGTCATGGGAGCGTCTGGGGGTCTAGATCACTGAAAAGGAAATATATCTTAGGGGTTGGACACATGGAATGGTTGGTTAGTTCTTGGGGGTCTTGTAGCACCTAAGGGAAGTCAGTAAGGCCTTGTTATGTTGGCTCCATTTTCTTAAGGTCATATAAGAGTTTGAGTCATGTCATAGTAGCCCCTCAGCTCATGTTTACCCAAAGAAATCTAGTGAAAGTGGGTAGATATGATAAGAGGCATGTTACAAAGTGGTATCAAAGCATGGTTCAAACACTAGGACCTGATGGGCTAGATGCATGTGGTTATGCATGCATTGTCATGGTTATGGTTATCATGTAGGAGGTCATGGTATGCAGTTTCTATGGTCATGCATGATGTTGATAAATTGATATGATTATGATTATACATGTATCGTGCTAATGTGGACTAATTTTGTAGATGAGATAAGCCTCCCCTGAACGTCATTGAGGTATGATTTTGATTATGGTATCTATTTAGTTTATCTAACATGGTACACTTGCAAGAAGAAGAGAATCAAAGATGATGAGAAAAATAGTAGGCTACAATTCACATGACTCATCTTACAGGTTAGTTACGTAGTAAGCAGATGAGTATTCTCCTGATATAGCAGACACATTGAGGAGTTTGAGGGCAGAGATGAGAAGTTGCAAGGCAGATAATACTAGGTTGTTGGAGGCTCAGGAAATACTTGCAAGGGCTTAGGAAAAGCAGGTAGAGGTTAATGCAATCATCCTTAGAGTTTGTAAGACTTGCAAAGACAGGGAAAATTGAGGATTAGTCAAGAAGAGGAAGAGAAGACTAATGGAGCCTATGGTAGCAAGTCTCGATTAGGATATAGGTTGGATAGAGATGACACAGTCAAAGGTGGATGATCATTGGGTACACCTGATAGGATGACTGGTATGTATGGGTTTCATTCTAGTTCCTCGTACATGAGAGATCATCAGCATCATTTCCATCATCCTTATAGGAGGAGTGGGTATTTGCCTGAGGAGTGCAAGAAATTTAAAGTGCCTACATTTGATGGAGAGACGAAAAATTCAGAAGATGCATATGCATGGTTTCTTGGGATAAATAAATTATTTTGATTGCATAATTACTCAAAGAATATGAAAGACAAGAAAGCCACATTCAGTCTTAAAGGGGAAGCGTATATTTGGCAGGAAGATGTGAAGAATGTCAAGGGAATTCGAGAAGAAGAGTTGATTTGGGATGAGTTCGAGAGAATCTTCAATAAGAAGTACCTGTATGAGAGATATTATGATGATATATCTAAGCCGTTTTATGAGCTGCAGATGAGTTCTATGACAAATGATGAGTATACTAGCAGGTTCCTGGAACTGTTTAGGTATGTGCCTTACCTTAAGGATGATAAAGAGAAGATTCAAAGGTTCATTAGTGGGTTGCTAGCAACATATAAAGACCTAATTGAGCTTGATGAGCCACGGTCACTGCAGGAAGCCATTAGTAAGATGAAGCATTGTTATGAGCAATCAAACCATAAAGTTGAGCCTAAGTATGATTTGAAGGGAAATGAGAAACTTAAATGGAAATGGCCACCGAAGCAGGGAAGGCCTCAAGATGCAAGTGAGAAAGAAAATGTTGTTCCTTACAACAAGTTCAATGCAGTTGAGAAGGGACATGGTGTTACATAGTGTTTTGTCGCACCTCCTGCACTTCCCTATGACATACCTCGAATTGCCTGAAACATGGCCATTATACAATATACTCATCCATGTATACATCTCAGATCCCCCCTAAGACTTTGATTGGAAAATGCCTTGATCTTTCCTTGAAGAAATATCTCTTAAAACCCTAAATTGAGGATCATCGCTCTTATAAGGCTTAAAACAATGATGGTCGCATGTTACATTGTACTTGACCAGCGATGGCATCACTCTATTCCCTTGCATACCCGTGATGATCCAAAAAAGGTAATTTTCCCAAAGAGGATGAGAAGCTTCGTGATCTTAAAGCTTCCAGAGCGGCAAGATGGAGGTTGTTTCACATAGATGAGATCAAATCCTCTCATCTTGGCCTCTTGGTATTATCCCTATGAGATACCTCCTTGAGATGAGGACCTAATCCTATCTTTGGAGAAGTCCTAACTCCCTTTCAAAGCCTATAAATTCATCCTCTCCCATTCGCAAATGGTTGGTCTATGTCTATTTGCACCCTTATGCTAAGCTTGTGCCTAGAGGCTATTCATTTGACTTGGAGAAGGCGTGCTTGGAGAGTTCTTGGCTTGGAATTGGATTACCACTCAAGGAGAGCATTTCAACATCAAGGCTTTGGTTGTAAGCTTCCCTTTATTTCCTAATAATATACAGCTGCTGGTTCATCTTCCCAACATATATATGTTCATGTATTATTTAGCTTGGCATTCCTTGATCAGTTAAGTAGGTTGTTATTCAATTTGCTATTGGTTTTTGCATGCTTTGTTGTCTCTTTATCACATTTGTAGGTACCTAAGCATTGAGAGAACCAGGAACAAGTCCATGACACAAACGGTTCAAGGCCCTGAAAAAAGGAATTCAAAATAGCATAAGAACGAGGTAGGCCATCTCTTTCATTCTTATTTTCAATTATAACATAGAAAGATGTCTAGTTGGTTGTCATTTCATTTGCTAGACCCACTCATTGGGCTAGAGGGATCATCTCTATCTGAAGAGAGGATTAACCTTGTCAATAAAATGGTGATTCTGCTGGGGAGCCTATGATCCTTTCCTTCCCTTTCTTCACCATGTCTTTTGACGAGCTTGTTCAATCATTCATTCTTAGACTTCATTTCTTGTCTGTAGTCAATCTCTCTCTCTAGTAGATGCTTGAAGGTTGTTGATTTAAGTTTTTCTTGAAGATTTTGTGTTTTTTCTTTGATTTTCTCGCCCATCATGTTTTTAGCCCTAATAGTCGTGATCATATCGCAAGTTTGTTGATTACAGTAGCGATGATTGTTTCTTTTCTCTTAACAGGTGTGATGATTGAAAATTTTAAAGAAATTTAGGGTTTGTCTTCTTGTTTTCAATTATTTTTGCCCTCTCCCATTGATTTACCAGTGGGATCTTAGTTGACTCTTTTATTGTTTGATTGCAATCGTCTTTCAACTTGGTTTAAGTGTGTTTGAAGTTTGATTAGCCTTTTAGAGTTTCTAGGTCTTCTAGGTCATCCTTCATCAACTCGTTGGTCTTCTCATTAGAGATCAATTGCCTGTGTTAAAGAGTCTTTTGTGTGTTTAGACATCCTTTGCAGATCACTTTTGGTTCTTATTTCTTAAGTTAGTTTCATTAGTTTCAGATTGAGTAGATATTGTGAAATTCACTTGAGTTCTGTTTGAAAAAAAATAGATTACAAATTGATTGTCTCATTTGAATCGAAAGGAAGTGTTTACTTTGAGTTTTGTGTTTCGAAAAGTGAAAGTGAAAGTGTTCATCTTTTAGTAGTTTTCGAAGCATTTTTTGTTGCATTCAAATCATCAATGTGAAATAGATTTTCATGTTTGTTGGCTTGCTTGCATTCTCTTTTACTTTTTGCACTAGATTACATTGATTTCACTAAAGTGAAAAGAAGAAAAAAATCATCATTATATCTTAAGGTAGTTTTGCTTTAAGGCTTGTTTTGGCATTGCACTTGCTTATGATATGAAATATTAGATTTCATGCTTTGCATTTAGTGTTTGAATATTGTCATTGATGCACTTTTGATTGGCTTGATGCATGATTTGAGTAATATTCTTCCCTACATAGATACTTTTCATCGAATTGAAGGATTTCATTTCATCATCTAGTTGTATTTTAGGAACAGATAACATCGTCAAGGCCTTGAAATCGGAACATAATTCCAAGATCAAATTTATAATCTATCAATTAATCTATGGAGCATTTGAAGCATTTATGTTCATACTTAGTGGTCTAGGCTAGAGACATGTTCTGAGGTCTATAAAACTTAGCAATTTTTATTCGCTTCAACATTAGGCAGCGCTAGCATGGACTTGTGCTCCTCATACCATCACGTATAGAAAGGGAGACCCCCATAGGTTGCAAACCTTTATACATAGGAAGCCAAGTCTTCCACCCTATAAACATGATACACCAAACGCAACATTCGGGGAGATTTTCTGCACGTACGTCAAGTCCTTGGTAAATTTATTTTCTGAGGTGTATATTGCAGTTCACGGTTACTTGGTACTCCTTTTGCCTAGAGTCACCTGAGTGGTCATTTCGATCTTTTTTGACTCTTTAAATTTGAAAATATCATCAAGCAACTTGTCATTTCAAGCTCGCTAAACCATTAAAAGTGGATAGAGTCACCTTTTTGTCCTTTTATTGACTCTTAAAAGATGAAAAGGCAAAGTTTTTGTTTCTAAAAATAAATGCCCATGATAAACATGTTGAACCCAAGCAGTTGCTTCTTGGACCAATATTGAGTAATTCCCGGTTAATTTCAAGATTAATAAATCCCTAAATGAATCTCGTTTCTTTTTTTTTTTCGTTTGAGAGGAAGTCATCAACACTGAAACATTGATTTCATATCATAGTTTCCCTTCATTGTCAGATATTGAAGGGTCTTCCCAAGGATTTCATCTGGATCTTCCTCAGTCACTTGAAGATCAAGGTTTTGAACTTGGGATTATTCCAAGTATCCAACCTCTGTCTTCTTGGTCACCTCCATCGGATTCCTGGTCACCTCAAGAATTTGATCCTAATACCTGTGATAATCCTATTCAGACCCCTGAGAATTCGCAGACTCCTAAGAGTCTACAGAGGCTTGTTGTCTATTCGTTGAATCTATTATTCGATTATGTTGTGATATCTCCTTAGGGTCCTTACAGTCCTTATGATCGGCCTGGTATTCCTTTGGATTTATCTCCTCGTACATCTTAGGTTCCTCGTCACCAGTTGTTTCCATCTATGGAGTTAGAAGGTGGAATCCCAACCTCTTCTCTGGGTCATTCGGAAGTTTCTGCTACCCATACTCCTCATCTCAATCATGAGCAAGGATATGAATTTCCTCCAGAAGGATTTCCTTATACAGGAAGAGTCTCGTCTCTCACCTTTCTTGAAACTAGTGGACCAATATTTCTACTTGGTTATACAACCTTAGCTCAGTTAGTTTCAGGTACTCCTAGTGCTTCGTCATTGTATCAAAACCCGATTTGGTCTTCAATTTCTATGCCTACTTCCGGTCCATTCATTCTTAACACAACCTCTCGAACTTCTGTACGAATTGTTGTCACCTCAGTTCTTGTTCAACCTATGATTTTGTCATATCCTGTCTCGTCGATTCAACTGACCCTTCTAGTACAACTAACTATTTCAAGTCAGGTTTCTGTTAGTTATTCTACCCCTCTTTCAATTGGTCAAAATGTGCCACTGCCTGGGGGACAAGATCAGAATACTCCTCTTATGTCAGGTGAAACCAATGTCAGTGGATTACAAACTCACATGGTTGGAGTGAATCAAACTTATTATGGTAGTATTCCTAACCTTGTTAGTCCATTCGAGTTAGGTAACATCCAATATCAACAACCTTATATGGCTCAGATTCCAATCCAACAAGCTTATGTCCCATATGGTTCATAAGCCTTGGTTAATCTGTCTTACATTCCTCAAGCAAGATTTTATGTTCAACTTGGTCAATCCACTATTCATGGTGGATATGATCAGATTCAATTTGGGAATTATCAATACCCATAGGGTATATCCCAAGGAACTGTCCAGTAGCCCTTGCAACAACAAGGAAAAACTTTGCAGCAACAAGGGTAACCTTTGCAGCAGCAAGGGAAAACGTTGCAGCAATAGGGAAACTATTATAGTAGCAGGGGAAACCTTTAATGTAGTCTCAGTAGCCTTTGCAGCTGCAAACTCAGTTTTTTCAATAGTCTACTCAACCTTTGTATTCACAAGGCCAACCTTTGCAGCAACAAGGTTAACCTTTACAGTAGAAAAGTCAACCTTTGTAGCAACAAGGTCAACCTTGCAAGCAACAATATTTATATGAATATCAACTAGGTTAACCTTTTCCAACCCAAGGTCAACCCCTGCAGTAGCAGGGTCAAACTCTCCAAGTTTAGGGTCAACAGGTTCAACAACCTTACAACCCATATGTCGCGTACAATGCTTATCAGCGACCTATGGTGGGTTAATATCAAGCCTACCCTGGATCAAATCCACCTTATGGTCAAGGTAACCCTCAGTGGGGACAGAATCAGGTCCATATGGACAAAATCCTCCACTCTGGGGGAAAAATCCTTACCAACAAGGTTGGAACCTATAGTTTGGGTCTCCTCAAAGGCCCTATATGCCATTTAACACACAATTGCCTTTCTTGGCTATGTTGGAACTGCCTGATGTCTCGAGGCTCATGAATGATCCCATTCTTCATTCGCCTTACTGGCCTCTAGTTCCAACTAAAATTCCAAATGATTGTCCCAAATTAGAGGGAAAAACTAAAGAGGATTCACAAGCCCATGTGATGAAATATCACCTACGGTTCTCCTCCAATTCGTATGTTGACGATTCGATACATCTTCGCATCTTTCAAAGAACCCTTATAGTTTTTGCTACAAAATGGTATATCGAGTTGCCTTGTGGTACCTATGCCGACTTCAACTCTCTGACTATGGCCTTCCTCACCCACTTCCAATTTCCGGTTCGGTAGGAGACTGGCACTCATTTTCTTACATCCATTAAGAAATACACCACGACCCACATTTCCAATCACATCCATGAATGGAGACGTCAGTGTCACCTCACCAAATTCGATATTTCTGATGAATTGTTGACTGAATGGTTCACAAAGTCATTCATTAACAAGATTTCTAAGGATATAGCTATGGGTGGATATGTTACTGAAGAAAAAGATATTGCCCATGCTCAGTATCTAAACTTAGTCTATTCACAATTTGGCATGTTGTATGAGATGTTTCCTGATGCTCTGAGACCATCTTTGGATCTAATAGCATCAAAGTCTCCTGATGTACCACTTGTGGATGGTTTGATTGGTTCCATGTCTTAGACATCCACGAAAGCTTCTTCAAAGCAAAAATATGTTTCAAGCACTGGTTCCAATAATGCTTCGAAGAATTCATCTAGTGCCGGTAAAACCTCTGAGGTACATGCTGTTCAGTCTACCGTAGTAGATAAGGCCTCTAAAGGTAAGAAAAAAGGCAAAGGTAAAGCCAAAGTTGATGCCCCAAAAAAAGACCCACCCAAATCATCTGCTGATGATGCTTCTAAAAGAAAACAATATCCTTACCTAATTTGTGAGGAAGATCATTACACTAAGCATTGTCCCCAAAACTATGAACTTAATCGCTTCTTGAAAGGGAATCTGGTTGTTTTAAAAGAATCTTTTCCATCTCAGCAGACATAGTTGTAGACCAAATATAATCCTCTGCCTCTTCTGGTTCCCAATTTTTCATGATGTAAGGTTCATCACCTATTTCGATTGCTACTTGAACAAAGGACTGTCAAACCATGCATAAGAAGAAGGTGGAGAAAGAAGTCAACGATATCCCTTCTACTTCTACTCTATCCAATTCTGGTCCACTCCATAATGAGCACCCTAATAGTGAGTCCGTAATCCGACCACCCCCTAAGGGTGTTCTTCGGAAATCATCTTATAATCTGAATGCTAGATCTGCACAACACTACAATATTGTTAAAGATTTAGCTCAAGCACCTTCGGTGATGTCTTCCTTGGAGGTTATTCAAACCTGTCCAACATAAAGGAAGTCATTGTTATCTGCTATAGGTGCTATTGATCCTTTTGATTCGAGTCTGATTGCCTTTGATATTGAAAACCACGTGCCTTGTCTTCCCCATTAGATTGGTTTTCTGATACAGGTTCTTATCAAAGGAAAGACAATCCATCAGACTGTTATTGATGAAGGTGCTTCTACCTAAATCATGTATGTTTCATGCTAGAAGGCCATTGGCTCTCCTTCTCTTAACCAGTCCCCAAACAATTTGGAGGCCTTTGGTGGCAGAGGCTCACACCCATACGATATTCTCATGAACTTTCCGATTACATTGGAAGGAAAGACTATTGAATTAGAAGTGGAAGTTGTAAATGAAAATCTCAATTACAATCGTCTTCTTGGGCGAAGATGAACCCGCGTTATGTTTTGTGTGGTTTCTTCATTGTTTCGGGTGCTTCGTTTTCCTCACGAAGGAAAAATTGTAATCATCGATCAAACATCTTTCTTCTCTTCTAGTTCATCGAACAACAATGTCCCTTACGTGGGAAATGTTGAAATTCCTTATGAGATTGTGGGGGTAGGTCTCTTCAAAGACTCTGCTTTAATGGGTACTTTTAATCTCCCACCTCCACATGTTAATTCAATCAATATGTTCTCAATTTCTACGGATCCTTGGATTATCCCTACCCCAGATCAAATTGCTTCATTTGGTGATTCTATGCCTTTAAGTCCATTAGAGTAAAATTATCAAGAAATTGTCTTAGCTTCAATGGCCACTTCAAAAAGTCATATTGTTTTCAGTATGAACCTGGACACTTATGTGCCATCTCCTTGGCTTGGTTCTTGGGATTCTTTGGATCCTTTGAACAAGACATTCCCCACTGACGAGAGTATCGTTGAGGTCATGTCTCTGGACAAAAATCCATGGAACGATCTCCATCATCATTCTTCATTTCTTCCCAGCCTCAGTGAGATGCCTTCCTGTCTTGAAGCATTTGTTTCTCATTTTCCCACACCTCCACTTCAGACACCTGTACTGGTACACGAAGTCTTGTCGGAGGGTAATATGGGGAACATCACTGCAACCCTAGTTATTGAAATTTCGGTTCACCCTGAAATCGTCAAAATATTTCAATTGGAGACACGTTTTCCTCATTATGAGTTCAAGTTTTTCTCACCTCTTTTCATGATATTTTGTCACCGAGTCTCTACCTTTTGCCCATTATGGCAATGGGGTTTTCATCTTATGACTCACAACCCTCACTCACCCAGGGGGCATGGGGGCATAACATTTTATGAGTTTTACTCTATTATTTGGTCGAGTTGATGCTTACATGTCGTGTCAACGGTAAAACTCTGGTTTTATTCTCTATTGATCAATTAACCGAGTCCGAAAATGGACTCTATCTGAAGAAGTATTATGTGTGAAATTCGTGTAATGACTTTTTATTATGGTGCTTCCATAGCACACGGAACTTGTCTTCCGCGGCATGGGTACTCTATGACCCTAGTGGCGAGCTAATTAACTTACAAGGTATATGCCTTGGTCGAACAACCAATAATATTGATGAATACAGTGCAATTACTGAACTCTTGTCAGAAGCAGTTGCTCTTGGCATTTTAGTTGTCAAGTTGGATTCACAGCTCGTTGTGTTATAGTTAAACGATCATTACTTAGTGAGAAATACACAAATATTGTGTATTTATCTACGTGTTAGATTACTGGAAAGAAATTTTGATTTCATCACATATCAACATATTCCACTTAATTTAAATACATAAACAGATGCATCAACAAATTTTGTTCTTGATAGTTATTTGCATCATTTGTAAAAATGATCATATTATGGACACATAGGTAGAAAATAAAACATGCATATATATATGTGTGTGTGTGTGTGTGTGTGGCATCTATTAGAGTGTTTACATTAGGATATCAAAAAATAGAGTGTTATGGGACACTTGGCTTTGAAAGCCTACAAAATGTGTAAAAGAGCTAGAAAGGCTATCATCATGCATGATGCTCGTGATAGCACGAGACTTCTCTGATCACTCGACCTAACAGCCGCGACAGTCTCACAGATACTCCCATTGTGTGTCTCTACCAACGTAGTGGAACATCATCAATAGTGGCATACTTTGGGACTCCTCGAGTTATCGCCGCCAGATTGCACTCCATATTCGTTAAGGTGTTTGTCCCTTCTTCATAGTCTGCACCCACTATCTTATGTGCAACTCTCCATGCTATTGGTGACATTCCTGGTGGTCTCTCTGGTCCCACATCTGCACATTTATCACAAGTTGAGTCTCAATTTACACTTTTACAAAATTCATAAAACATGAAAAATTCCACAAAACAAGTTTTTACCTACATGGGTCCACTGTTCTCTTGGTGGCAGAGGTAGATATGGATTCCACCTAAAATCCATGCTAGCATAAGCATAGTCGTCTACCATGAGTAGTTTGTTTTCTAGCCAAGCAAAAAATTGTGGTGGGTAATGCATATTCTGACTCATTCCTCCTCGAGGCATGAGTTGACTCCATCTCACGAGTCTCGGATCTTGGGGGCAGTATTTGGTACCTCTGCCCATTGATAGTAGAATAAGGTCACTCACTCTAAAAGGAAGGTCACTAATATCAAACCGAACCCGAATTGCTTTAGGTTTCCATGGTTCCCCTTGGTCAGTTGTCATTTCATATTTTCCAAAAGGCCTCCACACCAATTGAATATGGTGGGGGTCAAACATGTGATAGCATACTGGAACTTGGATTTTGAAGCCTCATGCAAAGCTTGTGTGCCGGATACATGCACCATAGTGAACAAGATCATTCTCAAGATGAGGTTGTTAGTGATTGTCGTTATCTTCATCTTCCCTCCATTGGTAATTTCGGCATCGAGACAATGCCTCTGGACTAGATTCCTTGTACTTTCACCTCCTTAGCGAGATCCAAAGAGTTGGACTACTTCCCCTCGTTGGGACAATCCTGTGATAAAGTGGATATCCATTTCCTTAAGTTCTAGTTCCTGGAATTTTATGATGAAGATCTCTTGATCTACATCCGAGAGACTGATCAAATAAGGCAACAATTCCATTTGAGCCCTTAACCCTGTGGTCCTAAAGAACTTTAGTAGCCCACAATTCCTCAGCGTGTTTATGCATTTAAGATTCTAAGTTGCTTGGTGGTATTCAGCCTCATGGCCTCTTTCCTTCCATTCCAAGATCATGATCTCCTACAAAACATCATTTAACACCAACTAATGTTTTTATCATTGATTAAAATCATAAATTTTTGCTTGAAAAGAAGGTTTTTCTTCCAAAATCTCTACCTCGGCCCCATTGTGCCTGTTTTTACAAACAGAGAGATCACATCACTTAAGGCTTTGGGCTCACCCGCGGTCATCGTGGGTTCGATTGCCATACCTGTGATGATCACCAACACCATAAAAATTAAAAATCCTCCATTATATAATATAAATTAATGTTTAAAATGCATAAAAAAGTGATAAAATGCAAGAGCAGGGATGGGCCTCTTACCTGTTGTAGACAGTTCGCGAAATGGTATCCTGGATCTCCCATAAAGGCCACTTGAAAATTGATAAAATTAGGGCACAAATGCACTTTTAGAGCTTACTATGGTAAAATGGTAAAAAATAAAATTACTTTTGGTTATTTATAAGTTTTGTAAGGCATCTTTGTAATTATTTTCATAATATTTTAATGTTTTTTCTCGATATCAGTGATGGGTGAGTTTCTTTGTGCAGTTACAGGTACCTTCAAGTGAACTGTGATCATTATTGCCTGATTCTTGCAAGTTTTATTTTATCTCTTTTTCAGACTCATTAAATAAAGGAATAAGGAACTCCCCCTCGAGTCATCTTTGAGCTCTTTTCTGACTCTCGAAAACTAAAAAGATTGTCGAGTACTTGTCATTTTGAACTCGTTAAAGTAAATGAATCGACGTCACCTCAGGAAAACGTTTACCCCTTTGATGGGCTGAGATTGACTATTTACGAAAAGGATACACCTTGATCAACATGGTCAAAAGGTTCTCTCGGATATTGTTTTCTACCTTTTCGGATCCGAGCAACATATTACGAAGAGGGACATGATGGAGTTTTCTTTTCCGTCTCTTTTTTCAAACTCTATAAATATGAAAAATATACCGAGTTATTCTTACGTCGGACTCATTAAAATTTTACGACGAAAGAATCATCCCATGATGAGACCGAGCTTCTCCTTCCTAGGGCTCGTACAACTTACTAGGATGGATTCATTCAAGGAATGAACTTACATGACAAGCATATGCTATCCCCTTCAAGATTGCGATAAAAACAATTTTGGTACTTGTTAGAAATAACGTGGGAAAAATGAAGATGAAGCATCTTTTGTAGAGGCAGCACGTCGCTTTTGAACATGACACTCTTCTACTCTTGTGTCAAGTTTGGGATATTCTCACTCAGTCACTTTTCCTCTCGGGTTTGGGTGATCCATTTTTGCCTCTCATTTGAATATTCCATATTGTCATCATGACCTTTAGTCCTATGTCGATTCAGATGCTGTCACACTCCAGAGTCATGTCGCCAATGTTCAAGAGAAGTCCAATCTGTAGTTATTTACTTATACAATGTTTGAGTCATTTCCCTCCTTCGATGGGTCACTTCCTGTCGACTTCAGCTCATTATCCAGGAAGATGACTTAGAAACTCCATTTTAGTACCTTAGAGTTGGCATTCCCTAATGGCCAGTTCTTCACATCTAATGACAAGTCTTCATCAATGGCTTTTGATCGGGTGATTCTATGAGTGTTCAAATTCAACTTCATTATCACATTCACGGATTGTATTGTTGTACCTTGAGATCCATTGTCATTATTGGTGGTTTCTCTCGTACTTGTTAACGGTCCACATTATTAGCTGGTAATCAAGTGGTTTTCTAGCACGTTTGACTTCAACACGTTCATTTGCATGTTAGAATTCGTGCTTTGATCGGGTTGGGATGGAGCGCAAGACCCTGGGTCTTCTCTAATGTGATTCAGGTTGCATGGAGTTCTATGTTGTTCATGATTGTACACATGTTTCTACGATACGGATGGCTGTGATTGTATTGTGGTACTTTATATTTATGATGATCCTCGTTATCTGGATGGTTGCGCCCATACCATGGATATTTTCATATAATGTTTATCATTCAGATGTCTGCATCCATGCCATAGATTCATGGCTTGATCTCAGATATGTATATGTATATGCGTCCTTGATTTGCAGGTATCCTGACAGTGCGTGTCTTCGTCCTTGCAAGAGCTCGTAAAGCATCTCAACCATCACTCCTTGTTCTGCCTTCATGCTTTCGGGGGCATCTATTACACAATATTTTGTCACACCTCCTGCACTTCCCTGTGACATACCTCGAAGTGCCCTAAAAATGACTATTATACAATATACTCATCCATGTATACAACCCAGATCCCTACTAGGAATTTGATTGGAAAATACCTTGAGATTTCCCTAAAGAAATAGCTCTTAAAACCCTAAATGAGGATCATTGCTCTTATAAGGCTTAAAACAACGATGGTCACATGTTGCACTATACTTTACCAACAATGGCATCTCTTTGTTCCCTTGCATACTCGTGATGATCCCAAAAAGGTAATTTTCCTAAAGAGGATGAGAAGCATCATGATCTAGAAACTTCTAGAGCAGCGAGCTGGAGGCTGTTTCACATAAATGAGGTCAAATCCTCTCATCTTAGCCTCATAGTCTTATCCCTATTAGCTACCTCCTTGAGATGAGGACCTAATCCTATCTTTGGAGAAGTCCTAACTCCCTTTCCCAACCTATAAATTCATCCTCTCCCATTCCCAAATGGTTGGTCTATGTCTATTTGCACCCTTATGCTAAGCTTGTGCCTAAAGGCTATCCATTTGACTTGGAGAAGGTGCTTGGAGATTTCTTGGCTTGGACTTGGATTAACACTCAAGGAGAGCCTTTCAACATCAAGGCTTTGGTTGTAAGCTTCCCTTTATTTCCTAATAATATACAACTACTGGTTCATCTTCCGAAAATATATATGTTCATATATTATTTAGCTTGACATTCCTTGATCCATTAAGTAGGCTATTATTTGATTTGTATTGGTTTTGGCATGATTTTTTGTCTCTTGATCACTTGTGAAAGTACATAAACACTGAGAGAAGAAATAATAAGTCCGTGACACAAGCGGTTCGAGGCCCTCAACAAAGGAAATTAGAATAGCATTAGAACGAGGTAGGACATCTCTTTCATTCTTCTTTTCAATTATAACCTAGGAAGATGTCTAGTTGATTGTCACTTAAGTTGCTAGACCCAATCATTGGGCTAGAGGGGCTATCTATGTCCATAGAGAGGATTATCCTTGTCAACACATGGGTCACAACCTGGAGAGAATAAAAATAGAGGTGATGGTAGGGGACTATTAAAGTGTTGGATATGTGGAAAAGATTGTCACAAGAAGGATTATCCATTATACCATGGTGGTAGGACTCCTATCTATAGTTTTTAGGAGGCACAAATGATTGGGGATGTGGGCCATAACATTCCTCAAATTTATGTAGCTGCAGGAAAAAAGGAGGTATATCACTAGACATCCATTATTGAGATGGAAGGTAAGCTCTGTGATCAAGTTGTTTCTATTTTGATTGATCCTGGATCTAATTATAGTTATGTTAATCCTAACTTGGTGGATAAGTGTGGTTTGAGAAAAGTAGTGCGTGCAAAGTATTAGTTGGTGTAGTTGGCTACATGTACTAAGAAAAGTGTTCATCATTGCGTAAGATCTTGTGCATTTGAGTTGAATGGTATTCCTACATCAGCACATCTAAATGTGCCTCCATTGGAGTCATATAGTATAGTTTTGGGTATGGATTGTATGTACCCCCATAGAACAAAAGTAGATTTCTTTGACAAGGTTATTGAGCATTTGAATGATAATGGGGAAAAGAGAATATTGCAGGGGAAGAAGAAGCCTACATCAGTGAGGATGATTACATCTATGCAAGCTAAGCATAGTCGTAGGGAGGGATGTGTACTATTTGCAATCCATATTTCCAGTGACAAGGGTAAGGATGTTGAAGTTGCATAAATATTTAAGAGGTACCTTGTATTGCAGTAGTTTCAGGATGTGTTTCCAGTAGCGGTTTTAGAGTTGCCTCCTCACAGGGAAGTGGACTTTTCTATTGAGTTGGTACCAAGGGCAACACTAGCATTGAAGGAACCTTACATGATGAGCACACAAGAGTTAGTGGAAATGAAGTTGTAGTTGAAGGAAATACTTAATAAGAGATAAATTAAACCAAGTGTGTTGGCTTGGGGTGCATTAGTGTTGTTTTTTAAGAAGAAGGATGGTACTCTCAGGTTGTGCATTGACTATAGGTAGTTGAACAAGGTAACCATCAAGAACAAGTATCTATTGTCGAGGATTGATGATTGTTTCACCAATTGAAGGGAGAAATAGTGTTCTTGAAGATCGATTTGAGATTAGGATATCATCAGGTACACATTAAAGAAGAGGACATCTATAAGACTGCTTTCTAGACTAGGTATGGGAATTATGAGTTTGTTGTAGTTCCTTTCGGTTTGCCTAATACTCCGAGTACTTTTATGTGCTTGATGAATAGTGCGTTGTGTCCTTATCTCGACAAGTGTTTTATTATGTTCATTGATGATATATTGATATATTTTAAGAATGATAAAGATCATGCCAAACACTTAGCAGCAGTATTGATGTTGCTAAGAGAGAAAAAGTTGTATGCCAAG
Source organism: Pinus taeda (assembly GCA_000404065.3). NCBI lineage: Eukaryota > Viridiplantae > Streptophyta > Pinopsida > Pinales > Pinaceae > Pinus > Pinus taeda. Next base: position 167,567 of record APFE031285770.1, on the reverse strand, counting down.
ATTAGAAAATTCAGCGTCTTTCAGACAAAGGTACATTACTTGGGACATGTTGTCTCTAAGGAAGGCATAGCAGTGGATCCAGAAAAGTTAAGGGATATCATGGAGTGGGCAACTCTTAGGAATGTGGATGACGTTAGATCATTCATGGGGTTAGCAGATTACTATAGGAGGTTCATTAGGAACTTCTCACAGATTGCATATCCTATTACATTGTTGCAGAGGAAAGGAAAGAAATTTGAATGGATGGAGGAATGTGAAACAAGTTTTGAGAAGTTGAAGCATTTTTTGACAAATGCTCAAGTGTTAAATATTGCATATCCAAATAGAGAATTCATGGTGTGCATAAATTCTTGCAAGAGAGGACTTGATGGAGTCGTGATGCAGGAGGCACAGGTGGTTTTCTATGAGTCACAAAAACGGAATGAACATGAGCATAACTATGTGACTCATGATCTTGAGTTGGCAGTGATCATTCATGCATTGAAGATGTGAAGGCACCATATTCTTAGTAGGAGGTTTGTATTGATGAGTGATCAGAGTGGGTTGAGGTACTTGTTTGACCAACCAAATATGAATGCCAGGAAAGCTAAATGGTTGTCCACACTCAGTGAGTTTGACTTTGAGATTAGATACATTAAAGGAAAGGAGAATAGGGTTGCAGATGCTCTCAATAGAAGAGTACAAGTAAATCATATAGAAGCTATGAGTTCATATGGGACAGATTTACAAGATCAAATCTTAGAGGTAGTACAACAAGATGACAGGCATTATCAACTTAGGCATATGTTACAGGTGGTCAAGATGTGGACTATCATCTCAAAACAAATGGCTTGGTTAGATTTAGGGATATGATCTATGTGTCGTATGACAGTGAGCTTAAGAAGATTACCTTGAGGGAGTTTCATGTCAATCCATATTCGGGTCACCCAGGATACCAAAAGATGTTGACAACTACGAAGAAATTCTACTACTGGCCAAATATAAAGAGGAAGTGGCAGAGTTTGTTGCTAGATGCTTGGATTGTCAGCAGGTGAAAGCTGAGTGTAAGCACCTAGTTGGTTTGTTACAACCTATTACGATTCCAGAGACAAAATGGGAGGTCATTTCCATGGATTTCATTATAGGTTTTCTAAGGTCATTGAAGAAGCATGATTCCATCATGGTCGTGGTTGACAGGTTGAGCATGGTAGCTCACTTCATTCCACTGAAGACTACTTATTCATCTAGTGAGGTAGCATAGGTCTTCATCAAAGAGAGAGTGATGTTGCATGGTGTTCTGAAGAAGATTGTGTTAGACAGAGATGCTAAGTTCACTTCCAGGTTATGAAAAGAGTTATTTGCAGGATTGGGTACAGATTTGGCCTTCAGTACAACTTATCATCCATAAACAAATGGATAGACAGAGAGGGTCAACATGATACTAGAGGATATGATGAGGATGTATGTCGGGCATTAACAACATAAGTGGGAGGAGTATCTTCCATTGGTCGAGTTTTCTTACAACAATGGGAATCAGGAGTTGCTGAGGATGAGTCCATTTGAGGCACTCTATGGGAGGAGTTTTAATACTCCCATCATCTATATTGATCCAATGAAAAAGGTACTTATTGGACCGGACATGTTGGTAGATATGGAACAAGAAATGCAGGTTATCAAGAAGAATCTAAAGGTAGCAAAAGAAAAGCAAAAATTTTATGCAGACCAACGCAGGAATTTAAGGAGTTTCAGGTTGGAGAGCATGTGTATTTGTGCATCAAGCCCAAGAAGATATCCTTGAGGATTGGGTCATGTGCCAAGTTAGCACCCTAGTATTGCAGGCCTTTCGATATCCTTGAGAGGATTGGACCAACGGCCTACAGAATTGCACTTTCTCTTATAGTGAATGTTCATGATGTTTTCCATGTTTCATTACATAAAATATATAAATGATGTTGATCGTGTTATTGATTGGTCTATATTGTAGGTGGAGCCAAAAGGAGAATTCCAGCTGAAACCTCAGTGCATATTGCAGCATAAACAACTCATGCTCTGAAACAGAGAAATCGAGCAGGTTAAAGTGCAGTGAAAGCACTTTGGGTCCAAAGAAGCTACATGGGAGATGGCCGATAAGATGTGGGCTATGTATCCTTCATTATTTTCTGGTGGAGGTAATTAATTTTTGGTATATGTACATATTTATGTATGGTTGATAATGTAAATACCGCAATGAGATCTGTTATGAATATCCAATAAGTGGTATGGTTGTCATGTTTGTCATGATGTTTGTCTTTTGAGCAGGTTGTTCATTATAAATACTGTAATGAGTTGGGTTATAAAGATCCATGGGAAATATGTTTTTCTTTTCAGCAATTTTACTGGTTGTAGGTGTCATTGAACATCAGGGATGATATTCCCCTCAGGGGGAGGGGTCTGTAACAATCGCGGGTTAAAAGTCCATATAATAAAGTTAATAAAGGAAAAATAAGACCAAGATCATGGGACACATATTCCAAGCTGAATATTGGGAAAAGTGTCCTAGCGGGCATCAAATTTTTGTTTATTATGGCTAAGGGGAGATTCAAAAAGGAAATGGAAAAGGATTTGAAAAGGCAATAAGGTATTATTAGCATTTATTTTATGAAAATAAAGGAAATTAGGAGAAAAGGAAGGTGAAAGGTCACAAATTGCATGTGAGGACGAAATTGAAGGAAAATTAAGGAAAATGAAGAAATTAGAGGCATAAATAATAAAAAGACATCAGAGCATCAATTTGGGGCCTTTTTTAAGTTCAGTTCCAGAATTGGTTTCATAGAGGAGAAGAGAAACAAGAGGAGAAGGAAAGCAAGTAAACAAATGAAGGACAAGGAAAGCAAAGGAAAAGTAAGGATCAAGCAAGGAAAGGCTGGATCAAGCAGCTTCAACAAGAATACTTGCAGGTAACAGGTTGCATGTATTATTTCCTAGTTGGTTTTGGAATGCATGGTATATGCATGTGTATGTTTGTTTTATTTGTTATTGGTGGCATGGATTTTGTCGCATTTTGATGGTGGTTTTACCCCTGCCTTTGCATTTATGGATATCCATGGTGTGATGGGATTCATTCTTGGTTGAGATTTGGATTGCCAGAAGCTTTTGGATCTAGGTGAGGTGGTCTTAGGAAAATCCCAAGGGTTGAGGGTGCAGATGGTTTTCTTTGGGAAGCCCTCAATAGGTGGGTGGAGATAGGAAAATTCCTCAAGGTATAGTGAAGGAATACTGAGGCATCCAAGCTCGGTTTGGTTTTTTTATCTTGGGACCGGTTTAGGTGAGATCATGTATTATGAGGCTGGAGGTGGTTCAACCTTTGGATTCCCTTGGTTGTTTATGAATTGATTTATCCCATGAGATCCCACATTCATGATTGGAATATGGAACTGTGGTGATTAGCTAAAAGAAAGAATTGGTTCATCCCAATCTATAGTCGAGTGGTACATGGAAGTCTCTAACTTGGTTGGATTTTGCATATGTCAATAAGAGCTACATTCCTCTTGTATTTTATGAGTAAATATACTTGTTATTATGCGGTTTTAATGGTTTTTCTATCATTTTTATTTATCTAGTTATATGTTGGTTATAAGCATGGTTTTATGACATATCCAAGTTATGCTTCTTATCCTGTTTCGTTGATAAATGAATGGTTACTGAATGCATGGACTAATATATGTTATTACAACTATTTTGTGAGGGAAATAGTCCTTCTTGGTAAACATCATATAAGTTTCAGATCTTTATGTTCAATATGAATTCATATCCTATAGGTTACATGTTCATCATTTGTTTGACAAAATGACTGGCATGGTTAGACTGGGTTAGGTCAAGTCCTTGAGTAAGTTTTTTGTTAGAGGCTTTGCATTTTTTTTATTTATCATTTATGGAAGTTTCATTAAGTTTTGGGTAGGGGTCTGGATCCTAGCCCTAGAAAAGTGGCTTAAATCTCATAGTCGTTTGCATAGAACTGCCTAAAAGAGACTACAACCACTGGGAAGCAAGCCTATGGGAGTGACTGGAGGGTTACAGTCGCTTGGAGGCCTTGTCATGGGAGTGACTAGGGGTCTAGCTCATTGTAAAAGAAAGTTATCTCAGGGGTTGGACACATGGAATAGTTGGTTAGTTCCTGGGGGTCCTGTGGCCCTGAGGGAAGTCAATAAGGTATCGTTATGTCAAAACCATTTTATTAAGGTCATCTAAGAGGTAGGGTCATGTCATAGTAGACCCTCAGCTCATGTTTACCAAATGCAAGCTAGTGAAAGTGGGTAGATATGAGAGGAGGCACGTTACACAAGGTTATGGCCAACTTATTTCCAGCAACTTGTCGTCCCAATTTCCTGTATGGAAAATTATTTGGGACAAGAGGGATATACCAAAAATGATTTTTTTTAGCTATTTAGTGTAGAAAAAAATATTGATAGGAAATATTGAAACAACGAGGAATATATAATAAAACAATGTGTTACTTATGAAAATGGCAAGAATAATCAATCCACCACCTCTTTCTGTGAAGCGACTTTTCTCGTTAAGTCTGGAATATGGCACAAATATTTACTCAATATGACTCTAATTCCAAATGAAAATGAGGAAATATTTATAAGTAGAACACAAAGCTATCCAAAATATCTCAAGAAAAAATGGTACCTTATAGAAATTTGGCCGACCCTAACAAAATATATTCTATGGAAGATTTGGCTGGCTAGAAATGTTGGGGTGTTTAGGAAACATAACACGTCCCTAAAAAATGCAGTAGCGCAAGCGATGGGGCTTCTCTGGGAAACCATACAAGTAGGAAAAAATATGAAAGAAACTGATGAAGAACTTTGTGATAGAGAGAGTAAATGGCTAAATACTTAATTTCCTGCAAGCAATCCCAGGACTAGAAAGCACGAGGTTCAACATGCAAGCTGTCTCGTACAAACAGAGAAGGAAAAATTGAAAATTTGGATTAAGGAGAAAAAAGCTTTCTGCCTCTTCTTTGATGGAGCTTCAAGGGGAAATATGGAGCAAGGGGCATAATTTGGGACCCTAAGGGGATTATGACCAAGACTTTTCCCCTTAAATGAGGGGGGAAATCAAATAATGAGGTAGTAGCATTAACCTTAGGAACCAATTTTTGCTCATATCCAAAATAATAAAGGAGAAAATAATGGTAATTGGGGACTCAAAAATCCTTATAGACAGATTAAATTCAAACAAGAAGTTTGCAAATTAAAAAATAGAATTTCACATGTGGAAGGAGCTTACCCTTGGAAAACATTTTCAGAGTGTTACCTTCCTCCATGTTCTTCAAAACCTCAATGAAATAGCTGATAAGTGTGCCAATAATGTGTCCAACCTCCCCATGGGCCATTTCCTTTGCTCCACAATCAAAGAAAATCCACACTCTGAGGCAAAAGAAGGTACTTGAAAGGTTCAGCTGATAACTTGTCGATAACATTTGGAGGACATGTGAAGATAACTCATAAGACGTTTCTTAGCTCCCTCAAAATCACTTAGCTAAGAGATGATAGAATCAAGAATAAGATGGCTACTAGAGGCGTTTTAGGTTCAAAAGGTTGGATGGCCTTGGCATGTCTATTACTCTGTCTCAAGGTTGAAGGTTTAGCTAAAATTTTGATATATATGCAACCAATCATTTTTGCAATTTTGGGCATGTCACTGTTTTGGACAAATGTTTCCATTAAGTGCCTTATGTAATCTATCATTTGGATAAGTCTGGGTTTGCCAATGAAATGGTGAAATGTTTCCATTGAGCGATTGATGTAATCTTTCCTTCAGAGTAGAGGCCTTCACCATCTGCTCCATTTTTTAATAATAAAAGATATCTAATTTTGTTAAAAGAATAATATTAATTTATAATAAAGTTATAATTTAGTTCGTATTGCCATTTTTTAATTTTAGCAATGTGAGATGTATTATGAAGTAAATGTTTTGACGTTTATTATGGATTGATCGACATTTATTGACGATTTAATTTATATGACCCTATTTTAATTATCAATAATTATTAGGTGGATGGTCGAGATTTAACATCCATGAAATATTCTAGAATATTCATAATAGTATACACAAATCAAAGGTTGAGATTCATCTTCAAAGTAGTTATTGCCTTTTTGTCATTTTAATTAAATTGATTAATTATGCAACGTGTCTATTTCAAAATAGGCCTTCCACAAATTTAATTTAATTATTAGTAATTATCATGGATGATAGATATTTAACCTCCATGGAATATGCTCGAATATTCATAGTAGTATTCACATATCAAGGGCTAATATTTATCTCCAATTTAGTCATGTTTTTTAATTAATTCATATCAAATTAGTTAGTTAAAGAAAATGTTCTATCAAAATGTGTCATTGATAAGCCATGGTATTGGCCCATGGTCTTGTAACAAAAGCTATTTATAACTTAAGAATTTAGATGGTAAAGTGGGAGTGAATATGCATGGTTAAGAATGTAATATGTATTATGGGGTAATTATTTTGATGCTTATCATGGATTGATGCCTATTGGTGTTTACCAACCATTTAGTTTATATGGTTGTGCTAGTAAAAAAATGAACCAGTGTCATTTGAAGTGAGTTATGGTTTTTTAGGCGTGTGGTATTGATCTGTCATGGTACTGGCACATAATATTGCAACAAATTCTATTTACAGATTACAAATCTCCATGGAAAAGTGGGGGTAAATATCCATGTTTAAGAATCTTGTTCCATATTTTTTAAAATAAATACATCTTTGCTTTTTTTCCTTGGAAAAAAACCATAATTTCATTGCAATTTAAAAAATGAACAAAATTGCATTTTGCAGATGCGTGAAAGCGTTCAAGGTATACAAGACTATAGCCTTGTGAGAGAAAATAAAAACCTTTCGTCTCTAAAACTAAAATAATACAAAAGAGAATTTAAGTGTTTTAATAGTCACTTAACTTTTCTTTTCTCCTTTATTTCTTTGGACCTTCTACCAGACTCCTATAGATGAGTCAATAGGAACAACTACCAACTCAGACACAATCAACACAAGGGGTGTTCTTTATCAAAACCTATACTTTCCAATACATGACCTCTATTTGTTCCCACTGACCCATCCTCTTTGTGCACCCCAGTTCTAGTGCGTTCAGATGCATGGATCAAATCTTTTTCTTGTACATTTTGCATGGATTGTGCATGTTCATTGAGATTTTGAGTGTGTTGTAGTGGCTACAACAACCCTCCAAATTTTTTCCTTAGCTTTGTTTTGGAGCCTCCCTACCAAGCATCTTTAGCATCATGTCTTGCACTGTCAAGTACATAGGCTTCAACTGAGTTTCATTGGCTTGCCAATTTGTTCATGTCAACTTGTTTGTCTCCCATCACAGGCTTCCATTCTCGACATAGGTAATTTTTGGCTGAGATGTTCACTCGGAAAATTGCACAATTATGGAGGGGAACCAAACTTCCCTCTAGAAATTGCACAATCCTTACTAGGCTTCCTGTTGAGCTCCATAATTGTGCAATCCATCTAGGCAACCCTCCATCAGAAAATTATGAAATCTAGCTCGAAATTGGGCTTCAACCCAGAAATTGTGCAATTCTGGGAGGCAGTGATCTACTGACCCCAGAAATTGTGCAATTCCTGAGGGCCAACCGACCTTGCTCAGCCCAGAAACTACGCAAATCCCTTTCCTAGGCTTACAGACTGCTGCATGTGCCTTCAGGTTGACTGGTTCCCTATGGGACTGAGCAATCCTAATTTGCATGCATGGGTTGTTTTTTTCCTAAAATAGCAAAAAAGCAACATGCAAAAGGCATCCCTAAATTTTAGGGATCTATTTTTAGCATTTGGAGGTTACATGCAAAGATCGTTTTAGAAGCTTCCCTCCAAGACTTACTTTTTCCTAGATTTGTGGCATGCGCATCATAACCTCGATCTTATCAAAACCCATTTGACGGATGCTACAGAGCTCATTCCTCACATCGATCTTGCAGCTTTGACATCCCGCATCACATCTAGGAGTTTTCGGCACATTCAACTCAGCTTTTTCAGGTTAAGTATGCTTTTCATGTCCTGTAATTTGTTTTTGTCACTTTTTATATTTCACTTTGTGTAAGTGTTTTTTGCTTGATTTTAATGAACGCTCACTGTCGTTTTGATGCATGTTATCCTATAGAAGCATTGTTTCTGTTTTTTATTGCATCTCACTCATGTCGCATGCATGACAATCATAGAAAATTTTAGGGGCGAATGTTCGCCCTTTGGCGAATTTAAGGGATTTTAAATTTTTAGTGGGCGAATATTTTGTATCATAGTACATTTTTACAAATCACCTCAAATAGCCCACCTTATTTTAAGGGAGAGGGTAGAAAAGGTAAATTTAGCTCTTGAAATTAGGAGTTACAACCTTCCATTCGCCCATTTTCAAGAATAGGTTTTATTTAAGTGAATCCATTTTCCCATTTTCAAGAATAGGTTTTATTTAAGTGAATCCTATGGTCCAAAGGCCCAAATACCATATTTATAAAAGAGGTATGTAAATTAATAAAATATAAATAATGAGAGTATGTGGTAAATAAATTTAAACTCTTTTATACTTACTCAAAAGGTTGGTAAATAAATAAAAATATAATAAAGCTAACGTATGGTAAATAAATAAACCCTTTTTATATTTAGTCCATAACCCTCATTCTATTTATGAAGGCTCAATAAAGAGGTTTTATTTAAGTGAATCCTATGGGCCAAATACCATATTTGTAAAAAATGTATGGTAAATTAATAAAAATATAAATAAATGAGAGGTATGGTAAACAAATAAAACATTTTTTTATATTTACTCCATAAGTCACCTTGTATTTACGAACACTCAAAAAATGCGATGTTATATTTAGGTCAAACCTATGGGAAAAATACTATGGGACAAATACCATGGACTAGATTGTTATTAATATCATGCAAAAAACCATTATTAACCCTAATATTAGTGTTAATAAAAATAAAAATGGCACATGGTATTGACCCATGGTATTCACCAAAATGGGACATGGTATTGACCCATGGTATTCACCCTGAATGTAGCCTATTTAAATGGGGGAATTAAACCAGCATAGATCCATCTTTACTCTGGATCTACTAAGCCCCAAGAGGTATCAAATATCATGGGGGAATTAAACCAGCATAGATCCATCTTTACTCTGGATCTACTAAGCCCCGAGAGGTATCAAATATCGTGATATGCAAACTAGCATAGAGTGAAAAAATATTTGATCCCTCTCAGTGCTTGGTGGATCAAGAGTAAAAGTGGATGTTGTAATTTAATGTATGTTAAACATTTTAGCTTGGTTAAAATAAAATATAAAATAAAAATCAACTGTTAATTTTTATAAATTACTAATAATAATTTTTAAGCTCCAGGTTTATGATAACCCATGGTATTGACCCATACCAAGATCTTACAAGATTTTATAATTGAGTAAAATATTCACCATGCCTGGTGAGAGATTTGCCAAAAAATTATATATACATATTATATTATTGATAAAATCGCCTTCCATTTTTCCTATATACCATGGAGATTCACCCATTTATTATACATATAAATTTAGGGGGGTTCTTAAAATTTTCCCTGATGACAATGTTTCTACATTCATGGTCATCGTTGCGGCGACTCGCTTCACACACATGCTTGTTTTCCCATTTTCTAAATCTTTCACTCACTATTTGCATGCATGATCATTCGCTCTTGTTTACACCCAGTCTCGCCATGCATTCCAACCTTCTCATATTGTCAGTAGCCTGTTGACAGGTTTGGGCTAGCTTGCCCAGATCTTGCCTTAGCCAGATATAAATGCGCATTTCTAGAAGCGAAGGCTCCAACTTCCCTCCATAATTACACAAATATGGCCCAGGACTAGCCTCCAGGCTTGCATTGTGCAATTCTGGGAGGTAGTGCTTTGCTAGCCCCAGAAACCGTGCAATGTAGTTTGTTGGTTTTCATGTCACTGCTAACTGAAATTGTGCATTGGGAAGTTTTAGTCCTCATCACACTAGGTTGGAATGTGCATTTCATAGCTCCAATAGTCAGTCAGCCTCCTGAGGGCCCGAACTATGCCTTGCGCAGTTTTGGCAGTCAATCTCCTAGCCTCCCGGTGAAAATTGCGCAATCTTCACAATCAGTCACACAGGTATGTTGCATGTCAGTCCTCAAATTTATTTTGGTTTTAAACTGACAAATTTCTTGCCATGAGTGTTGCTATGTCTCTAGGTATCACAGGTGTTTGTCTGCCTTTCAGCAGCACAGGTACAATGGCCTCCAAGAGAGCAGAGTCAAATGACATCGCTGAGAGTGCAACTAGGGATGTAGTTGAGCGAGTGTCTATGAGCTTGTCTATCTATGAAGACATCAAGTTGTTCATAGACAAGGATATCAAGATGAAATGGCCACAACATCTTTGAGAATAGCACCATAAACAACAACAGAGGGTAGCAGACCTGCGCACGACAATGGCAAGAGGAACGTTGTTGACAGCGCAGAGGCGGAGCAAAGTTGCAAGCTCAAAGCAGATCCACTTGTGATGAAAGTAGCTTTGAATATTGAGGCTAAGAGGTGACAGCGTGACAAGAGGATCGTGCAAAGGCAAAGAGACAAACAAAGGATGGAGGAAACAGAGAAGGAGTTGTAGGAGTTGAAGGCGAAACCCAAGGAAGAACAGGAGCTACGCAGAGAAGAGAAGGAAGCTCAACAGGAACAAGTACAACAGGGGGCGTAACACGTGAAGAGTGATGAAACTACGCCCATATAGGTTATAGACCCATCCCAACAGCTGGCAAGGAGTAGACAGGGTGAGTAGTGTTGTCAACCGCATGCATGGGTGTTCAGGAGCATGGATGTCATTGTGCACATGCATGTGATCCCATCCATTGGCACACTCACCAAGGCGAAGATAAAGAACAAAGTTTGACTGGAGCTGGACATGTACTTTGACGAGTTGATGCACATAGCCATCATCACACACTTGGAGATCAGCGCAGACACTATGCATCAATATTTTAATGGTTGAGCTGCACTCAAGTCTATGATGCGCATGTTATCAGATGAGTTGGACATAGGTTCCAAATCAGTGTACCCGAATGCAACAAAGGAAAGAGTTCACTTTCAACAGAATGTCACCGTTCAACATGCGGACACCACCATAGACTACCAAGCTTGGCATCCGTTCGCAATTGTTGATCATGGCGAGGACGTCGCAGAGTTGGTCTTCCCACAACTCTTTAAGTCTTTGTAATAGCTTGCATGGCTTGCTCAAGCCTATTTTGTCTCACATGGGTGCATGTGCAGATTGTAATGTAACATATTGTAAAAGTGAAATAACAAGTGTCTATAGTAGAATGTAACAGTCTTGTAGTAGTCGAAGAGTCATGAGGCTAGGTGAAGAGTCACAAAGGGGAATGTCAAGGGTCACGCCACCCTTTTCTATTTATAGAACCTCATAACTCATTATACGGGCTTTTGGGAGCCAAGCTTCTTATATGTGTATCTTAGAGAAATATTGGAGTGTATTGTAACGAGCCTTGGCTTCTCCACAGTGCAGAGCTAGTATATCTCTTTGGAGGAGTAGGTGGTAGTGACTGTAACATTCCACTGTCAGAACTAGTGGTTGGTCATGTTTGCATTGTATGATTGGATCTTTCTCTCTTAATAATAGAGCCAACGTGTTTCATGCATATGTTGTTATTGTATTTCAACTATCTTGGTTACTCTAATGATATATGTAGTTGTTTTCTTACGCATGTATGTATGTACTCTTTCTATATATGTATGTATGAATCTTATTGAGATGTGATGTTGGTTTAACCATCACTTTGGATCATTGGCTAACTTGCTTTCCAGCTTGTGATGTATCTTGCTCATGTGTTCCCTCTCAGGCTTTGTGTTTCCATAGGTTTCTAAGGGGCACACTCATTACCCATTCTGTGTGTTAGAATCCTTCATAGACCTTCCTTTGCTTGCTGCACTGGTCACACCCTTGCTACCAAGAAGGACATCCTATTTATCTCCATGCGCAACAGTAGTCAAGGGAATATTGTACGACCCACTGTTGGGACTCCTATACTAAACGTTCTGAGGTCTAGTTAGGACTTCTTACCAGGGAGATCCCTGACATGTTGGCGTGTCCAACATTGTCATCATTCTGAGGCTAGAAGGAGGGCCAGATGACAAGTTGTTTCCTCCCATCCTGTATTGAATCTCCACATATCTGTCATGGATATTGTTAGACTCATCCCTCCACAATGCTTCTCTAATGTTGAACATCTCAACATCATGAGGGAGCTTTTTGATCTCTTGTTGGAATTCACGTATGATGGTGAAGGCGAAGTGGCCTGGCCTGAGTAATTACAAGATTTCTATGCATTTATTGATGATGCATATGACTTCTCTGATGAAGAGGCCAACTTGCTGCTTTCACGCACACTTCGCGAATCCTCACAATGATGGTGCAACAACCTGTCACTCGGTAACATGCACTCATCTAACCAGTTCTGTGATCTCATTGAATTTACTTTCCATCATTTTGATCTGGAACCTCTTGACAAAAAACTGTTAAAACAATGGAAGACTCCGCAAGAATTGACTATGGATTTTTGGTAGCGCTTCCGTGTATTGCAGTTTGAAGATATGAAAAGCCAGATGAAGTTTCAATATCTTTGGGATAAATTCGAATATTGTCTTAAAAAATTAGTCAATCCCAAGATGAATTTGAAGTTCAAACCCTACTCAACATACTTCGGTGATAGAACTGCGCAATCACATATGGATATAGTCACCATCACAAGTGATTGTCCGCCTTCCCCTCATCAAACAACATCACCACCGGAAAGTGATGTGGGAGAACATGCACAAATGTCTATTCAACTGTCATATCCTCCCAGCATCACTTCTCTCAATTTCCACACAGATTTGGTTGCGAAGCCCATGGTTTGTCACGTGCCTTTGTTACCTCAGCCTTCGTCTTCATGTTCTATTGATCCTATGGATTGCACTGCCTTGTGTTCTTCTATTCCAAACCCTACACCTATTGTGAATGAGGATCAAGCCATCGATGGAGTTAGTGTTGCACAACCAACCTGCATTATCATTCATAATGAGTATGACTGGGAACCTGAATATCAACGTGCAGCGAAGGATGATCTCCTTCTGTCCACGCCTTCTCCACCTTTTCCTTACCTCTTCGTTGATTTTGCTATCTCTGATTTTTCTTGTGTAAATCCACCAATGGATGCACCCATTGTTGATCATTTGCAAAACACACTGGATGTCAGCCCATCATTCGTCCAAGGAGAGGATAGATTATTCATTGACAATCCACGTGATTTTTCATCTGCTTTTTCCAGGAATGCAGAGGGTGAACAATCTTACTTCTCATCTACCCCTCCATTTGATTTATCTGATCATGCAGATGCAGAAAAAATCATTGATTTTTCTAATCATAGCTGTCATGATCTCATTACTCTCGTATTCGATCACGATGATGATTCTATCATTGTTGATTTTTCAAAGCCACCTGTTTATGATGATCTATCTTTTGACAAAGTCAAAACCTCGTAGGTTGTTGAGGCACTTCAACCTGAGCTAATGGTTATGTCAGGCCCTCGCTGTCCTGGGGTTGGTTTCACTTCCGATCAGGAAATTGTTGAAACACCCAAGGCTCCTCATCAGTCGTTTGTATGCATTGAAGATTAATCCCACACACAAATTTCGCTTCCCCCACTCAAACTACATGATCCCATCATTCATGCATTGGAGGAATCTTACACAATAAGCACATGTACACGATGCAAGTTATCTTTGTTTCTCTCGTTTTCTTGCATGTCACGGTCAAGAGAATGCAGATGCTTAACATCTGCACATAGTGTCGCGTAGCACCATGGTAAGTCCACAGATTGCATGCCATGTGCTTACACTCTTCTATGTTCTGTGGAAACATTTAAACTCGGAGTGTGTTTGTCTTCATTGTTATAAATTTCATGTTTGTTGGTTCACTACATTGGAAATATCACTTCATGTGATTAGGCCCATGCATAGTTAACTTAGGAGTAGGAGTAGGGTTTGCTTCTTGTCTTGTTTGCTTGTATGCATGTTTATTTCATGCTTGGTGTTTTTTGGCTTCCTTGCTTGTTTAATTACTCGATTTTCTTTCACATTTTGCTTTTGGCCTTCACTCCTTTACTTGTTTGTTTGCTTGTTTACATTTGTAGGTTAGTTTCACATGAAACCATGTATGAATCTTGAAACAAGCGAGGGTGAAGTGAAAGAGGGCTTGTGCAGCTATCAATACTTGGTTATTTGTTTTCCTGTCTCTTTATGTAGAACTTGTTATCTTCAGTCCGTGATATGCCAATGGAAAATATGTTCTGTTCGAAGTGAACGTTGATGAAAACCAAAATGCTTGCGTGCTAACTAGTATCACCTACTCCATTTGATTGTTTTGGTTTAACCCTTGCCAAATTAGTCAAGTAGAGTAAGGTGAGGGGTAAAACCTTAAAAAGTATGTCAGAGTTATATACAAAATAATTCTCTGAAGGAACAACCTCTTCTGCTCTCAATAAGTCGGGATCCCTCTTCCGCCTCTAAAATGAATACAGTTATAAAATGAATAAAATGTAAAAATTGAAAATGTGAAAAATTTTGAAAAAAAAATGAAAAATGAATAAGGCAAAAGAAGATAAAGGATTCTTGCGCAGAGAGGTGATGCAAGTAACTTCACCGAGGTACTAACCAGGCTCACTGGCAGTGGAGCGATGCTTGTGTTCCTGTGTGACTCCACCCAGGTACTGTCCAGTCCTGTTAGCAGTACAGCAACACCAGAGATGAAACTTAAACTCCAACTGTCATATTGCTTATGTATCAATATACCCCTCATCCCCACTTGAAACAACTACGTTGACTTGGCTTGGAATGTGTGCTGACCAACCAAGAGCATGATAGGTGCTACATCTTTCAATCAAGCTAGTGTGGGTGTCAAGATGGTTAGATAACTAAACAATACTTCTAGAGGTGTTAGACTTGCTTTTCGTGAAACAAGGTTCATTCAAGGAGCTAGAGTTCTACTTGTGTGTCGCCAAGTGTTATAGCAGATACAACCACCCTCCAAAATTTTTCCTTAGCTTCATTTTGGAGCCTCCCTACCAACCATCCTTAGCAGCATGTATTGCACTGCAAGTACATAGGCTTCAGCTGAGTTTCATTTGCTCGCCAGCCTGTGCATGTCAACTTGTTTGTCTCCCATCACATGCTGCCATTCCGGACTTAGGTAATTTTCTAGATGAGATGTTCACTTAGAAAATTGAGCAATTCTGGAGGGGAACCAACCTTCCATCCAGAATTTGTGCAATCCTTTTTGGGCTGCCTACTGAGCTCGATAATTGTGCAATCCAGCCAGGCAACCCTCCCTCATAAAATTGCACAATATAGCCCAACACTGGGCTTCAACCTAGAAATTCCACAATTCTGGGATCCAATGATCCATTGACCCTAGAAATTGTTCAATTCCTAAGGGACAACCAACCCTCCTCAACCCAAAAACTGCGCAAATCCCTTTCCCAGGCTTGCCGACTATTTCATGTGCCTTGAAGTTCACTAGTTCCTTTCAGTACTAAGCAATAGATTTGCATGCATGGGTTGATTTTTCGTGAAATAGCAAAAAGAAACATGCAAAAGGCATCCCTAAATTTTAGCGATCTATTTTTAGCAGCTGGAGGTTACATGCAAAGATCATTTTAGTAGCTTCCCTCCATGTGTCGCTTTTTCCTAGATTTGTGGCATGCATGTCATAACCTCGATCTTATCAAAAATCATTTGCCAGAAGTTGCATAGCTCATTCCTCACATCAATCTTGCAGCTATGACATCCCACATCACATCTAGGAGTCTTCGACACATTCAACTCAACTTTTTTAGGGTAAGTCTTATTTTCATGTCTTGTGCTGTGTTTCTGCCCCTTTTTGTATTTCTCTTTGTGTAAGTGATGTCTGCTTGATTTCAATGAACTCTTGTTGTTCTTTTGATGCATGTTAGCCGGTAGAAGCACTATTTTAGTTTTTCATTCTCACTGTTGTCGCATGCATGACATTGTTTCTGCACTCACGGTTGCCGTTGCTACGACTCACTTCACAGACATGCTTTTTTTCCCATTTTTTGTATCATGCACTCAATGTTTGCATGCATAGTCATTCACTCTTGTTTACACTCAGTCTCACCATGCATTCGAACCTTCTCATATTGTCAGTTTCCTGTCGGCAAGTCTGGGCTGCCTTGGCCCAGATCTCGCCTTACTTTGACAAAAATTCACATTTCTGGAAGTGAAGGCTATGCCTTCCCTCCAAAAATTGCGCAAATCTAGCCCAACACTAGCCTCCAGGATTGCATTGCATAATTCTAGGAGGTAGTGCCTTGCTGGCCCCAAAAAATGCGCAATGCAGTTTGCTGGTTTGCATGTTGTTGTTGACTGAAATTCCGCATTGCGTAGTTTCAGTCCTTAGCAGGCCAGGATGGATTGTGCATTACATATTTCCATTAGTTATTCAACAACCTAATAGCCCAGATTGTGCCTTTCACAGTTTTGGTAGTTAGTCTCCCATCCTCTCGTTGAAAATTGAGCAATTTGCACAATCAGTCACATAGGTATGTTGCGTGTCAGTCCTCAAATTTGTTTTGGTTTTCAACTGACATATTTCTCACCATGAGTGTTGCTATGTCTCTAAGCATCACAGGTGTTCGTCTACCTCTCCAAAACACTAGTAAAATGGCCTCTAGGAGAGCAGAGTCAAAGGACACCGTTAAGAGCGCAACTAGGGATGCAGTTGAGCGAGTGTCTGTGAGCTTGCCTATTTGTGAAACACCAAGTTGTTCATAGACAAGGATATCAAGATGAAATGGCCGTGGGATCATAGAGAGTAGCACCATCAGCAACAACCGAGGGTAGCATACCTAAGTGCAACAAAGGCAAGATGAAGGTTGTTGACATTGCAGAGGTGGAGCACAACTGCAAGTTCAAAGCATATCCACTTTTGATGAAAGAAAATTTGGATATTGAGGCTAAGAGGTGATAGTGCGATAAGAGGATCGTGCAAAGGCAAAGATACAAACAAAGAATGGAGGAAACAGAGAAGGAGTTGCAGGAGTTGAAGCGACAACTCAGGGAATAACAAGAGCTGCGTAGAGCAGAGAAGGAAGTGCAGCAAGAATAGGTACAACAGGGGGCACAAGAGCACAAACTGATGAAACTGTACCCATATAGGTTATAGACCCATCCCAGTAGCTGGAACAAAGAAAACACAGTGAGTAGTGTTGTCGATTGCATGCATGGGTGTTTAGGATCATGGATGTCATTACGCACACGCATGCGATCCCATCCATTGGCACACTCACCAGGGCGAAGACAAAGAACCAAGTATGACTGGAGTTGGACATGTACTTTGACAAGTTGATGCGCATAGCCACCAACACGCACTTGGAGATCAACATAGACACTATGCATCAATATGTTAATGGTCCCACTGCACTCAAGACTATGATGCGCATGTTATCCGATGAGTTGGACATAGGTGCCAAACCAGTGTACCCAATTGCAACAGATGCAAGAGTTTGATTTGAGCGGGATGTCACCATTGAGCATGTAGACACCACCACGGATTACCAAGCTTGGCATCATTTCTCCACTTTCGATCATCATGAGGATGTCAAAGAGTTGGTCTTCCCACAACTATCCAAGTATTAGCAATAGCATGCATGGCTTGCTCAAGCTTATTTTGTCTCACATGGGCACATATGCAGATTGTAATGTAACATCTTGTAAAAGTGAAAGCACAAGTGTCAATAGTAGAATGTAACAGTCATGTAATAGTCGAAGAGTCATGAGTGTAGGTGAAGAGTCACAAAGGGGAATGTCAAGGGTCACCCCACCCTTTTCTATTTATATAACCTCATAAATCATTGTATAGGATTTTGGGAGACAAGCTTCCTATATGTGTATCTTAGAGAAAGATTGGAGTGTATTGTAATGAGCCTTGGCTTCTCGACAGTGCAGAGCTAGTATATCTCTTTGGAGGAGCAGGAGACAGTGATTGTAATGTTCCACTGTTGGAACTAGTGGTTCATCATGGTTGAATTGTATGATTGGAGCTTTCACTCTTAATATAACAGAGCCAACAAATTTCATGCATATGTTGTTATTATATTTAAACTATCTTGGTTACTCTAATGATATATGTAGTTGTTTGCTTACGCATATATGTATGGAATCTTTCTATATATGTATGTATGAATCTTATTGAGGCATGCTATTGGTTTAATGATCAATTTGGGTTGTTGGCTAGCGTGCTTTCCAACTTGTGATGTATGTTTTCTCATGTGTTCCCTTTCAAGCTACGTGTTTCCACAGGTTTCTAAGGGGCGCACTCATTCCTCATTCCATGTGTTAGAAACCTTCATACACCTTCCTTGGCTTGTTGCGCTGGTCACACCCTTGCTACCAAGAAGGACATCCTACTCACCTCTATGTGCAACCGCGGTCAAGGCAATACCATACGAACCAATGCTGGGACTCCTACACCAAATGTTATGAGGTCTAGGTTGGACTCCTTACTGGGGAGATCCCATGACATGTTGGAGGGTCTAGCACCGTCAATAGAGTGTTCATAGAATTTTGTATTAGAGGGTCCTCCTTCATTTCCTCTTCTTGATCCCCTGAAAAGGTGGGATCAAAACGTTCCAACCTTTTGTTTTCTTGGCCTACCCCTTTTTATTTTTTGGGGTTTTTTAGCTTGTGGATAAGAATCCTGTAAATGCCATGTTTGAAAGGTTTTACTACATCTAAAAGATGTATTTTCATACTTTAAATTTTGGATCCATTGAAAGGATCTATGTTTTAGTAAAATGCAGTTAGGTAGACCTTTGCTTAAGTCTATTTATACACATATATGAACAAAGGTAAATAATCCTTGCTGAATTCTTTCGTTGTTAGATTTTTTAAAAGTAGCCAAAGTATATCAAATATCCTCTAGTACAAAAAAAAAACTTTTGGAACGAAGATAAATATCACAATTTTGTTCCATGTTGTAAAATTCCACTGATTTAGTGTCTCTATCCTTGACCAAAACCTATTAAATCTATAATTGATGGCCCTTGATGGAAGAAAATAAAAGAGATGGTTTACCTCTTTAATGATTACTTCTAGTGTTGGGATTTGATCCAATTTTTCATAAATATATGATTATGGAATGGATGGAGGTAATTCCATTGAAATGGGCCCCTTTCCATGTGCCACATCCTTGTATGACGATGAAAACACCGTCTCTATAGAAACCACTGCACCCCCACACAATCTAAGGAATAAGATGATGGAAGGATTTTGAGATATACTATAGTATTTCAACTGTAATAGATCCTACAATTGTTTCCCTTCGAAGATTAGTGATCTGAATGTGGAATATTATTTTTTCTATGCTAAGATCCTCATTAGAATAAAAAAATGTGCTTGAGGGTTGTACTGAAAATAGTAAGTAAAAGCATGAGTTTTTATGTGTGTTTTCTTATATTAATTTCATGAAAAACTTTAAAAATGAATTCAAAACACTGAATGGGAGTATGCATCAATCAGTAATACACCAACCATTGTTATAGGAGTTCACCCCTCCTAGGCTACATGTCCTTGGATCAGCTTTAATGGCATGACCCCTTCTCATTATGCTCAATGTTTAGGAAAAGAAGAGTACATAAAGTGCCGAGAAATGGAATGATTAGTTTCTCCTTCAAAGAAAAAATCTTCTACAAGAGTTATCACTCCATATACATGTTAACCTACAGTCAAACATGTAAAATTTTAGCAAACAAAGGCATCTTGCACCAAGGCCCCATACTCCAACTTCAAAGAGCATCAACAATACCACAATCCTATTGAAGTACATAAACAAGCTTTTCCTCCAAAACACATAGAGAAAAGAGGAAGAAAAGCTACATCACCAATGTAATATTTATTTCATAAAGTACATGGAGGTTGGAAAAACCCTGCAAGGCCATCTCCATCTTCAAACTCCTCCATAAACTAATTCAACAGTTTGGTTGACCATGGCACCCATAGACTTCAATCTACAAAAATCCTATCTAGAATGCTCCTTTGATTCTGAGACCTGCTCCAATGAGTCTAGAATGTCCAAAAATGACTACCTAGCCTCTTTTTGCACCCAATTTGGTCAAAAACTAGAGAAGTTATGACCTCTCCAAGTTTTCCCACTATTCGCTCTATATTTTCCCCAAAATGCAGTAACAAACTTGCAGATTTTCCTAAAATTCTGCTATCGGATCGAAAAATTCCCCAATTTTTGGGTGGATTTGTCAAACCAATAACTAACCCATTAAAACCGCTAGCAGTTACATTTAATGCTAATAACTTGCTCACATTACGTGGTTTGGAAAGGCAGTTTGATTGGTGGTTTGGAGACCACAAGATCTAGAGGTTAGCATAACCTTTGACGGCGAGTGTTCACATGGTAGAGTCCTTCAGCGGTTAGGCATTGGCAGCTGGGCGATGGTGGTCGGTGGTGGCGATTAAGGCTGGCGGTCATGCCGAAGTTCACATGGGGGGCAATTAAGTCCGCCTAATCCCCAACCACTTTGGCATAAACATTTAAATAAATGTGCCACCATAATAGGTTAAGTGACAACCTCATGGTGCAATGGTATTGAAATTCGTTGTGTGTTGGAAGGTTAGTGGTTCAACCCCCATTTCCTCCACCCGGTCGATAATAAACTTTTTGTGGCCTCCCGGGTTGCCACGTGGCGGCCTCTGGCTAGGCCATGTGTTAGCCCATGGTTGGCAACTTCACCAACCAATAAAAACGTGCAAATTTCACCCAATTTTACAATGCCAATTTTTAGCACCCAATTTACCGGATAATGTGTTGACCAAGTAAACGTCCACCTTACCTACCCAGTCAGCTCCACTTCAACAATACGGCCTGCTCACTAGGCTGTCAATTTTTTTTAAAATTTCCCTATTTGGCAAAATGATCTGAACGCAATATCTTGAGCATATGATATCGATTTTCTGCAAAATGAGTTGCGTCGAATCAGGACGAAGAGATCTATGTGGTCGTTCTAGTTCCACACCATTCTGACAACTTTGAATTTTTGGCAAATTTTGAGCTCCTGATTAATAAGACACAGTAGGGCTACAAGAATCTTGAAGAGCATCTCCAATATCTGCTTTAAAGTCATCAATTTATCAAGCTCAGTGACCCAGATCTGGATCGAGTTCCCTTAGATGTTCTTGACAAAAACCTGAAACCATTTTTTGTGGTTCTGATTTTCTACACTATCCACTGCTCCCAACGAAGGAAAAAAAGGGGGATATCCTTTAAATATGCTCATATCTCCATGCCGTGTAAAGTGGGGAGACCAAACTCATAGAAGATGGAAAAAACTTGAATATCTACAAAAGGTAACCAAGAATTTGAGATCAATGCAGATGCGCCCTCAAAATCCCAACCAACAATTCATGCAAGAAGGTGCGGGGGGGGGGAATGATCCACAAAAGCACTACAAAATACCCTAATATGAGTGTCCCAACCTATAGACATCCAACCTGTAACTTCTATCTATTCAATGCCTTTGAAAGCCTTGGGGAGCAACTCGAATATATCTCTTCCTCCTCAGACAATATACTTGTCTTAACCAACAAGCATGATCTTCTCTTTCTTGAAGACATTGGTTTGGAAATCAATACACGAAGGTGTTTTGGTGAGAGGAGAAACCACCATGTGAACACCCAAGGCTCCCTCCTTGTAACGACCCTTAGTGTTTAGCCCATAGTTTAACTTAGTGAGGATTTTCATTCCTTTTGAAACTGCAAAAGGAACCCCAAATTGTAGGGGTTGTTGTGCGTCTCAGCGTTGGCACTACCATTGCCATTAGTCACAACAACAATGATGTTGATCAATGCACACCCTATCATGACCGCGATACATTTTTTTCTACATATATGTTTAACTTATATATTAATTCTTTTTATAATTATTCAAAATAATAATAAATTTAAAATAAAGTGATAATTTTAGTTAGTTTTTATGATTTTTTTTTAATTTTAATAGTGTGAAATGTATAATGAAATAATTGTTTTGATATATTTTTTTGGTAAGTAAAATTTTATATTACAGAGGTACAAAAATTACATTCATATGAGCTCTGAGGCTCTGCAAAATCCAACCATGGTCATATTTTAGAGATTGTGAACCAAAGGAAATGCTAGAAGTAGGAGGTGGGCTCTGCCCATAAGTAGAAACCATAGGTCCTCCTCTTGACTATAAAACAACATTACAAATGGAACCCAAAGCGAGATTACAAAAGGAACTAGGAGAAAAAATGCAGAAAGAGGTGGGGCATAGGAGCATCATGAACATCAGGAGGGCTACCTTGGAAGTCAAGCATTACCCAATTAGAATTTGGGAGGGTCTTTCTCGACCATGGGATAGGGTCTATGGTAATCAGTGTCGTAAGGAAGGGACACATCATTTGAATTGACTAGCTAGAAGACGTTGGTTGGTGTTTCTAGAGAGATGAAACCCCTAGACTGTCGAGGAAGACACTTCGACTTTTGGAAGGATCTATTGCAACGTGAGCTTCCTTAGAATCATTATAAGTCTTGTGATGCTTCGAAAAGGGACTATGTAATTGGTCAAGCAGCATGTTTTTCTCTGTTGGAGAGAGTAAGGGGGGAATCTGCAATTATGTTAGTTGAGGGTGACATCGAGCCTTGAAGTTACATTCCTAGAAGACCACCAATGCATTGGTAGGTCACATTGGCATGGTGGAAATGGAATTCCATGTCTAAGACGTTTTGTTCCAACATAATGTTCACATCCTCTTAGCCTCTGAAGTGACAACTGAGGAAGTTCCTTAGAGCTCATAGGTGGTTTCCCGTCACCCTAAATTCTTAAGCCTCTATGTCTGCTACCATTTGATGTAAACATCAGGGGATGATATAATAAAAATGGTTATATCTCTATCTGTGCCAAGGTGGGAGGGTAGGTCTTCCACTGCCACAACCTGCGTTGTGTAGGCAACCTTGCTTCTACACCATGACCTCTCTTGAACTAGTATTCAAAATTATCACTTGAATTCCTACTATGGAGCTTAGCTCCTAACACCTTACCCAAATTCCAAACTCCCACCTGCTCTAGAACATAATGACTAATTGTTGTGATGGTGAATTACGTGTGTTTTGAGGGCCTCTCAATAAAAGTTGGAGGTCCTCTCGCCTGATGACAAGACGAGCATATTAGCTTGTTGTTCTCCATAAATGCTAAGAGAAGGTGGGCTTGTCACCACCTCTGTTTCCCAATCCTGAAGTGCAATGGAAGATGAGCCCTTTGTTAATGTGATTGACCTGTCATCCAACGCCCAGATCCGAGGAAGTGTTTTGATGCTTATTATGGATTGATGCCTATCCACATTTACCAACCATTTAATTTATATACTTACACTGATCATATTTATATTCTTACCTCATAATCTCTCTTTTTTAACTTCTTTCTTTTAAAATCTTGATTCATTACATTCCTAATTTTAATTTTTGTTGAATCCTAAAGCTCTTCTTTTGCTCCATTCCAACTTTTCCATAATTTCATATTTTAATGAATCATCATTTAAATCCTAAACCTTTATTGATTTAGCTATAAATTTATTTATTTATTTATTTTATTATTATTATTATTATTTATTATGTTAATAAGTAATACATTTTTATATTTAATAATTTTTAAATATATTATTATAATAATAAAATTAAAAAATATTAATATAATAGAATATATTTTATAAAAAGATTTGGAAAGTAATACAAAAGTCCTTGTTGGGTCTCAGTTTTGTGTTATTTTTTATTTATTTCTCTCATGTTGTCGATTGGCTAAATGATTATTTTCTAAGAGTATTTGTTACTTCTTTTTTTTAACGGGATTAAAATAGCATTAATGAAAATTTAATTAAGGCTTGTATGTTGCAAGATTAAAACTAGTTTTATTATAATTTGGGACGTGCCTACACCAGTGCATTCACATGCCTGCACCATTGCACTTACCGACTTGCACCATGCATTGGGATTGTTGCACTAGTTACAATGGGCTTCCTACACTCTGAAGGATTCCTGGACTGAACTTACATTCTCTGTACCTATACTCAAACCCTCTAGTCCATGGGGCTTGAATTGTGGCAAATTTTATTAGCAATCCTATGATAATCTTTCTGCTATCTCTGCGCATTATTGATTACTAAAGGAAAGGGACTATTTTCACTAGTTGTAAACCTCTGAGTACCTGGCTCGACACACTATAGCATGGTCATATATTTCATATCGAAGTAGTTGTTGCTGGGGTCACTATTGAAGCGTTTTGTAAATGGTGATGATGCCAAAGTTGGATGTGACATACCTGAAGTGGCAAGCATTAGGGATGCGTTGAATTATTGTCATGACAGAAATTTCATGCCTTCAATACTGTGCATTTCATGCTATGAACTTGTTGGGGGTAGTGTGGAATTAGACATGCCCACTGCTCGTGCAGTGGAAATACTAGAAACATTGTTCGTAATCCAACGAAAATTGGTGATGGATATAGTTAACTCTGAGAAAATGAAAGGGACAATGACTGTTGTTCTGGCTGTGAATGCTTTGTTGGGACTTGCATTCAAACACATTGTTATTGCGATTGAGTACACGGAGGAGAATTACTAACATGTTCATTCAACATAAAAATGTTTATTTTTGTAGACTGATTATTAGTTGGTTTTCTTGAGAAGTTCGAGGAGGGTGTCATTTAATGGAAAATGCTATTAAGAATTGAACTCAAAGATGTCTGGATCTTAATGAACTAGAAGTAGTGAAGGCAAGGCTTCAAGAAAATATTGCAATGAGGCCAACCTACTGCTCTTTCTTCACCGGGTCGTGGACGTTTTCAAGCACTATTTTGGGGAGTTGATTCTCTGAGAGAGAACTATTTTGTCGTGTATGAATTATTAGATCATCCACATTAACATTGTAGTCAATGCAATTCCCTGTCCTCATCTACGCCACGTGGTTATGATGTAGTGTAGCACCCATCCTACGTGGAGTCTAGCAACAACACCGTTCTAGGAAAAGAGGAACGATTCGCCAAAATCATCCTTGTTTCGACATTTAGTTGCAAACAAACTTCATTCATAGAAAATTGTTGAGATCTACTAATGGGATAATTAAAAAGGCCTAGTCTGTAATTCAATGCTATATAAGAGATTGATGGGAGAAAGAACGATTAGTCAATCAATTAGTTAATTAATTAGACACCGATCCAGCTAGGGACAGTGCGCAGGAGAGGAAGGTGCAGAAGGGCAAAGGAGATGTCCCAATGTAGCTTCATGCAGTTCATAACTGGTGGATTGCTCCTCTTGTCTTGCTGAATCTAAGCAATGTCTGATTGATGTAAATATTGTTTTTCTCAGGAATTAATTAAGCAATTTTATCCATGAACTGTCTACTTATTTTCTGGATCTAATGATTCTGATTTCTGTGTGAACCAAGCACTCAAAGAGGGTGTGAGCTGGCTAGGTTGGCCGCCAGACCAGCTCGACACTGCTCTCGTCTTTTAACCTAGATAGCATTTCAATTCTTATTTGTTGTGTTAATTTTATTTATTTATTTACAATTTCTTTCTGCCTTCAATTTCCAATTCTAGAATTAATTCGATTTGCTACAATCTTTTATTCTCAGTTTTTAAAGTTAATTTGATTTGCTGCAAATTTTTCCTATTTCATTTGCTGCATCAAGGGTTGTGCTTGGAGATTTCCTTTTATCAATTTGCATCCAAATCAACTCTACCTTTATGAGCTTCAGCGTGTAACTCAATCTATGTAAATTAATCGAGATCTACTAATTTATATTTCAGAATACGAGGTCAATTAAATGTTTATGGTTCAGAGGTCTTAATGTATTTATTTATGTGAAGTTACAGAACCTGTGCATCCTCATGAAGCATCAATCACATATATTATCTAAATATGCGAATTTTACACTTGCAGAACTGACATTTATAAATAAGGAAACTACACTGTGTTGATATCGATAAGTGTTTAATTACCATTATAGTTTCCTTTAACTTCTGGACAGATTCACAAGATTTATTTTCAGGACAAGTAAGGCGAGAATTTCACATTAATCTAATTTCTTTCATGAGTTCATTTACACATTAAATTTCCTTGTTATGTTGCTAATGCTTTCAAGTTAACTTTATAGCGAATTAGTGTAGGCAGAATTAGTGCAGGTAGAACTAGTGCAAGTAGAATGGTTTTGAATTGCTTCCAACATTTACAATCTTTTTGTTATTATGTCGGCACTGCTTTATTTCTAGTTTAGTTTTCCCTTCTGTTCGTTTGTAATTAGAATTTCCTTTCGCATTGATTGCTTGTATTTCCCATATGATTTTGATTGCCTAGATTGATGTTTTCTTGAATTCTCTTTAGTGCAGGATTTAATTTATTGATGAGATTAATATGCAAGATAGACTAGCATTTGTTTTGCAGGCTACCAGGGGCTTTCTCTGGCATTTCCAGTGCTGTGTCTCGAACTTCAAGAACTTTTCGGATTGAAAAATTAAATGTTGGTACATTTGCAAGTCCTATAGTGCACCCAACATTTTGGCGTCGTTGCCAGGGAGGCGGTTAGGGGATTGACCTTGGTAACCTGCTGTAATTTGGTTTTCTCTTTTTGTTTTTGCAAATTTTATTTGCTTTGAATTTGTTTCTTTCCTGCATTATTTTTAAGTTTTTTCATTTATTGGGTGTTGTAAGAAACCCCCATTTATCTATTCAACCACGTGCTAACAATATATACCAACGAGCTTGTAAAGATAGATAAATGGTATTTCGGGGCATTTTTGAATGAAGAGTTTTGAGGCTAATATCTATCATTCAATGCACCTATTTCACTCGTTAGTTTCCAAGAACATTCAAAGGAGTCTTAAAGTATTACATGGAGAAGCTCTTTTATTTTGGTAAGAAATGGAAAACATTGTTACTTTTGAATTTCCTATCAAAGATCTAGGAGTGGCTCAAATCCATAATATTCCCCCATCTGCACTACCAAAATTTCATGGTTTGGAAAATCAAGGCCTAGATACATTCTTATTTGAGTTTGAAGTACTCTCTAGAGGATATGATTATTGTACTAATTCTCAAAGGTTGCAAGTGTTTCTTCTTACTCTTAAAGGAGCAGCTCTCCGATGGTTCATGAGCCTTGGTGGGAACTGCATTCAAACATGGGAAGACATGAAGAATGTATTCTTGGAGAAATATCAAGATGACTACCAAGCCAGTGAAGATATTTTTGGAATAAAACAAGGGGAAAATGAAATCTTGGAGGATTATGTGGAGCGATTTAGATACAACCTCCAAAAATCAAAACATAAGAATTTGGTAAAAGAGACCTTGAAAACACTCCTACTCAAAGGGATCAAAGATGAATTTTTAGAACCTTTAAATCTAATAGGAACAGGTGAAATTTCTCACTTACCATATGATGATGTTTGTAAATTATGCATTAGTTATTCAAGAGGAATCTCCAAGATCAGTAAGAATTCTAAAGAAATTTCTTCTCAATTTTTGGAATCTACTACAAAAATAGGAGCTACAAAATCTTTTCTAAATTTACAATTGGATGATTTGTAGGAAGAATGGAAGTAGTGCAAGGAGGATCATTCAACAAATTATTTCCCATCACTGTCGAGGTTTCAAAGGTATTTAAGGAATCAAGTAAGGAAATAAATCGATTACCAAGTATAACTCAAAACTCATCATCATTTAACACTTGGAGTAATATTTATTATCCCCAATAAGTTCCTCAACACGTCTACAACCCCACAGTTCCATGGCAAAGTTATAATGATCCTTTGATTCAATACCCCATCATATTCTTGCAATGGCCCTCTCCCTCGAGCCAGATATTCCCACAGCCCCAAGCATGGTTTGTAGCCTCCTCTCTAGGGGAATTCCCCATGAAAATTCCATTACCTGAGCCACAACAATTACAATTCCCGTCCAATGTACCACCATGTTATCCCTTTCTATGGTCCCAACCATTTGTGCAACCAAACCCTAATTTCAACAATAAAGCTACACATCAATTTAAAACACCTTTTTTCCTACTTGCTCCCCTATTAAATGTAATCTTATATCTTTTAGAGAGGGGAGAGGAATGAATCTAGAAACTTCCCCTATTACCACACAACATTTACCTTGGGAAGAAACATTAATCCATAAACCATTAGAGAAGCAATCCATGATTGGAACTTGTTCAAAAACTGTTGTTGAAGCTCACAAATAAGAAAACCCTAGAGTTTCCCTTAACCATCCTTGTCAATCTAAAGAGATAAATCTTCAAGTTGTGGAAGACCTATACAAGTTGGAGAACCATGAATATGTGTGTCCTATTGAATCATGGTTCCAAACAATTGTTAGTACACCCCATTCCCTCATCGTCCAAAAACTCTCGGTACCATATCAAGTAAGTAAGTTGGTTTCTCATACCCCGATATGCATTAAAGTTTACATTTTAAACCTGAGTCTAAGTATATTTAGTATTTTGTTATGCACATGGCTACATTAGAAGTATTCATAAGCTTGAAGGAAATATTCCTCTCTTTAAATTGGGGTAGGGTAATATAGAAACAATAAATAAAAATGTCATTTGGAATAAAATTGTTATAGCTGCACTCTTGAAATTTCAATTCCTAAGGCACAACTTTTGAAATTTCTATTATCATGCACTCTCATGTTAGAAGAAATTTACACTTAATGCTTCATATTTTAAAGTGAATTTGATTGTTGATCAACATGTCATTCAAGGATATTGTTTTAAGTTACATGTAAATCTTTTTCCTATTCTAACAAACTATCGTCAAGAAAATCTTTTCAAATTCCTCTTCGAAGGGACCAGTGAAAAACCTCCTATGGTGGACCATGCCTACAAAACTATAATAAGTTTTCATAAAGAACCCTAGCATGATCAACTCAAGAAATATTTTTGGTCATTATCCGAGATGTTTTTTAAATAAATTCTTAGGGTAGCATGACCAACCAGTAAAGAATAGTAATTAAAAACTTTTTACGCCATCCTGCACTCTTAAGGAGTAGATTTGCTTCCCCACCTATTAAGTAACCCATCTGAGGTTAATCATAATCAGAGTTCTTTTCTAAAAACATAAACGAATTAATTGAGGGATATTGTTGGGTCCCTATAATACTAGTGATTACCCCATTACTATTGTAGTTATACCCCTTATTAATATTGTTGTGCCCCTATTGCCCCCATATTGTTATTACTGTGCCCCATAGAATCCCTCTATTGTTATTTTTGTGGCTTTATATTATTATTGTTAGGTCGGCTGGTTTATATTGTGATTCCTTAGACTCCTATATATAGAAAGGAGGTTTTGTCATTTGAATCATCCAAGAATTGTTCATTTATGTAATGTAAAGGAGGTTGCCCCCTCGAAGAGGCTGAATTCTAAGGCGTTGATCTATCTTTTCTATCTTTTCTTGAGCTAGTTTCATAACACAAATGGAGCAGGCAGCAAGCATTTAAGGCGAACTTTATGGGCTAGATTCTTGAAAATATGCTGCCAACCTAACATTAATGGACCGAATGTGGGGGGAATGGTCGAATTCAAATTCAAAAGGCGCTATAAATTACAAATGACTATCCAGCAAACAACACTTGGCAATTTGAGAACTGAGTTGTTGCGTGCTCAGATATTCATGAACCAAGACTTGTTCGATATGATGAAGGTGAATTCGTTACTTGAGCAATTACCAGAGACACTAAGAGAACTTTGGAATCACACTATGGCAGCACCTAAAGAAGTCATGGATACTGGAGCAATGACAGCGAGGAAGCTGCACAGGCAATTACGGAAGTGGAAGCCCCAGAGAGCGTCGAGATAGTCGCTAAGATCCCTAAATCACCACGCACACAAGATCTAAGAAGGATAAGTAGGCCATGATACCAGTGTGCATCTCACCTA
Organism: Pinus taeda; assembly: GCA_000404065.3. NCBI lineage: Eukaryota > Viridiplantae > Streptophyta > Pinopsida > Pinales > Pinaceae > Pinus > Pinus taeda. Next base: position 137,485 of record APFE031285770.1, on the reverse strand, counting down.
GAAATCCACAGAGGGCCAAGCTCACAATGGAGTAAAAGGGGAAGGCGATTAATTTGGAGGCCGATGAGGAGGAAGAATTTCAAGAGATCCTGGTGGAGGAGGAGGATGTAGAGATGGAAGTCGAAACCCAGGGTGCGGACCCCATCACCAAGTTGCTTGCATATGTTCCTCCGCAAAAGGGTAAAGCAAAGGTGCCCAAGGATATAGATGAGAGTAATAGCTCTCTGCAAACTCTGCTGCTCCTAGATGATATTATTTTTGAAGGAGCGCACTTGGGACGGGTTCTCGTATTAAAATTTGAAGATTGGGACCTCGCGGACCATGAGAAGTTCCCGCATTTAGAAACTGCATAGATGATGCACCAGAAGACAGACATGTCAGCTGGAATAATAGAGTTGGAGTTGCGCAAATGACTTAGAGGTGTTGAGAAAGCATGGTTGCTAAACCTGCTCTGGGTGTCGCATTACCATCGCGCCCCAATGACCATTTTTGTCATCAAGCAATTGCTCTGCTTGGTGCATGATGGGTACTTGTGGCTAGAGGAGCCCATCCCCATCACAGACCATCTAATTCATAGGATTACACGGCTCCCTTGTGCAGGGGAGGACCCAGCGAAAATTTTAAAAGGAAAAATTGATGATTTGGCCATCGCGGAGGCCATGAAAAAGAAGTTTAAGTTGGAAAAGAAGAAGCGAGGGTACGTTATTTCCAGCATCAACAACCTTGCTGTCAAGGTCGCGACACAAATATTGGCAAGAAAAGTGATGCGGAAGTGTCGCGCAGATGAGGTGCCCGCACCAGTGGTTTCACTAGCAGCACAATGTACAGAAGGGGTCCAGTTTAACGGGGAAAACTATCTATGTAGTGAGTTCCTTGAGAACTATTGCGAGGCACAGGAGCAGGGTAAAACATTCTGTTATGCATGGATCCTGTTGTCGATAATACTGGTGGCATGGGAGTTGCACGAAGATAGCCAGTTCCTGTCAATCGTGCAGGACCTTCGGGAGGTAGCAAAGTACGCTTCGCTGTGAGCAACCAGGGGCGCACAGAGGATAAGGGAGAGCAAGATCTTTTGGGTGCTCATGGAGATGAACGTTAGAATGGGGATTAATCGCAAGTCACAGTTATCGCCCATGGTCTACAATATTCTGCAGAGCTTCACGAAGTTCAAGGCAGACTTCCACCATGTCTTCATCAGGGCGTGAAAGGACCCCACGAATACGTGGCATGAGTTACCGTACTTGGTGACCGATTATGTCATATTCACGGTCCTTGAGTCTTGGTTGCCGAAGTGGCGCGCTCCAGCTAGCTCCACGATGGAAGCACAGAAGTCCGCCGCACAACAAAAAAAGGAAGAGACGAAACTGTGAATGGCGCAGTTGACAGAAAAACACAGGAAGGAAGAAGTAGCGGCTAAGGCCCATGCAGCATGCAACACTACGAAGTTGGCCGAGGAGGAGTAGAAGAATTGCGTGAAGGACAGAAGTCGCCTTCACCTGAGCCAAAGACTGATACAGAACAAGGTGGCGAGGACCCACACACAATGTAGACCTAGCTAAAACATTCACGCAAAAGAGAGCAGGTAGGACCGTGCAAGAAGAAAAAGGCCTCAAAAACTTGGTTTGACCCAATCACCCTCATTGAGGGGGATCTACATGATATCGATGAAATGGTGCGAGAGGTTACCACGTAGGCCCTCTAGTAGTTTGAGGAGCAACATCAGATGGTATTGGGGGCTCTCCGGATGCAAATACAGGAGTTGCAGGTGCGCACTCCTTAGGCTGGCACAGTGTAAACCAGCCTCGCAGTTGGCACATCGGCGGTCGAGGAAATGCTACTGCGAGGATGACCAACACAATAGTGTTGCCAAATGAAGCACTCCTTACACAAAATCAGGCCGACAGGCCTATCTTCAGCAGCTTTAAAGGGATCAGGTTAAACATGGTTGCACTCCCTCAGGAGATTCTCTATATTTTGCAGGATGGAGTCACTGCAGAACTACGGGCCAGGGGGAGTCGCACGATACAAGTAATGAGTGAGCAGCGCATCAACATTGAGTAGTTGAGCCTGTAGCACAACGAGGCCATGGAGCAGAATAGACATATAGTGCAGGTGGTGGAGGAATCCTGCCAGATGGTCCCAGAGTTGGCCATCCAAGCAGAGGAACCGATGGAGGCACGTGTCCGAAAGTTAGCAGCAGGGGTGCACGACGCAATAGTTGAAATAGCCAAGGTTCAGCTGGAGCTAAACCTTCAGATAGTAGAACTACAATTGAAGGCGTAATCTTCAACTCTGTCGGAGGTTAAGGAACAGTGCACCATCGCAATCACAATAGCAATGGCAGCGGTTAACAGTAAAGTGACATACTGCATGAAGTTGTTCAAGCAGTTGTTCGAGGTCCTCACCACCCTGTAAGAGGACCTGAACATAGAGCGCCTAGAGATAGAGGTGTGCGAGCTGCAATAGAAGTACAACGAGGTCAAAGGGACCGCATAGACAGTTTCCCTTACGTAGAGGCTTGCAAGAATGTAACAGGCAAAGGCGCTCAAGGAGCAAGTGGATGTTGCTCGGCATAAGGAAGCAGTTTTGAAGGCGTGCCTATAGCCATGGATCGATGAGGCTTATACCATTATAGCCTCTATTGAAGCAAAGCTCGCGCAGCTGCAAGCAACTCAGGAAAGGATCTAGGGTAGCAGTTCAATGACAGTGGTCACCGACCAGCTCGTCGAGGAAGTTCAACAAGCAGTTTCTCAGTGCACTACCGAACTTGTAGCAATCCAATCAGAGTTGGGAGGTCTTCACGCAAAGATCTCTACATCTACAAAGTGACTTGAGGGCGAGTCACGATGTTTGTGTTGGGGGCCTGTTGGGCACGAGATCCCCCAAGGGAAGTTTTGGGTCTTAGAGCCCAGATTTTGGTCAATTTTGTAATTCCAATGTAAAGACTCCACATTTTGTGGGCGTGAAGCACGTAGTTTGTTAAAGAATCGTAGGTTTGTTTGCCCTTATTTTGTTATTGTAATGTCGGCTATAGAAGATCTACCCATGGTGCGCGGACCATGGGATGTATAAATAGAGCAAGGCTTTAAGTAGATAAAAGAATCTAATGGAAGATGAAGAACATATGATGTATGCGAGATATATCTGAAGTGTAAAATCTAGTTTTGGGTCGTAGAGTAGGAAGATGCTCTACAACTGAGTGTGCAGAGGCCTAGTAGTCCGTAGCTGAGTGCGCGGATCCTTGCAGCTGAGTGCGCAGGGAGAGTCAAGTCTATAAATAGTTGGAAGTATTAATAAGAGAAGTTTCTACCATTTCTGTGTATTTATTTCTTGTTTATGCATCTGTTATCTTGGGTATAAATTTCACTTCTAATGCTTATATGATGCATGAATGTGTATAATTGTATTGATTAAGTGAACGCAAGTAGGAAGATCTATTTACGCGAAGATAATTAAAATCTTTCACTAAGATAAGTAAGATACTTAGTCTAGTTTGGGAAATCACGCAGTTCGTTTTCGTAGCAGCGTGAAAGGACTTAAGCCTCTGGTTAGGGCTGCGCGAAAGTCGATTATAACAAATCGTGAAGGTACTGAAGGGTAGAACAGTGTGCGAAGCAACCTGCCCAAAGGCAGGTCTAGTTGGACTAAACCGACATCATAGACATCTCAAGGGTGTGGAAACTTGGTTCCAGCATCCCCCCATACTACTCCGGGTGAGACTTTAATCCGCGCTCCGCGAGCTGATGCCGAAAGGGCCAGTAGTGTAGGAATTTGTTTGGCTAAATAACTTTGAACCTGGGTCAGGCCCCCATAAGCCAATAGAAAGAGTATGCATTTTTTGTTCTTCCAGAAAAGTGGAAATAGAAAAACATTTCATTTTAGAATGTGAGGCCTTCAAAGACAACAGAGAAAATTATGCAAATATGCTTGCTGCTAGCTCTTGGGATAATCTATTTAGCGAGGGGTTTGTGGAGAAGTTGGGAGCATTTATTTTGAAGTTTCACAGAAAAGGGTCAAATACATCAAACAGATGAAGAAGCAGTAGGTCCCATAGGCTATCTTTAGCCTTGTGGGTGATCCAAAATGGATTTTGGATAGAATCCTAAGTCTAAGTACTCCTCACTGAGGAAAAATGACAGTCCAAGGAAGTTCCTAGAACTAGCCCCAGTGCAGATATCATCTCATTCTAAATCTACTACAATTTGAATGGGCCAAAACTGACTTAGGATGTAGAAGCTATTATAAAATGGATTTGCTTATATCCCTTGTAAAAAGAAGCAAAATCCACTAATAATGGGACCCAAAAACATGAAGAAAATCATGAAATCGAGCCTATCGAAGGCATAGACTTATATCTATGTGTGTTTACATTATCGGCGACATAAACATAGATAATATATATATATATTATATATATATTATATATATATATATATATATTATATATATATATATATATATATATATATATATATATATATATATATATATATATATATATACACACACACACACTATCGGCGGTCAAAAACATATGTATAGTGGAATACACTATCGGAGTGGGAAAGCTTTTATATATATCGGCACATATATATCTATGACAATGTAATTGGCGGGTTTGATTATAGGCCATCACCCTAAAACCCCCGACTGCGATGTATGTTGCGGACCTGATGGTCCGATTGCAACATGGTTCAATGCAATATCGCATTGGCATATGTATCAAATCGGCGTGCATCATAAGGGAAGACCCCTGGGCTGTAGTTCTATGATACACTGATATGTGATCAGCGATAGCGGCGATGAAGAGGGGTCAATAGCAATACGCCGATATTACCTATCGGCGAACCCCAGATGCAAATATACATTGCAATTGCGATCTGTGATCAAACCCGGACCCGATGGGGATCATCCACGCGATTGCATAAAATTTGATGTCCGGACTAAAGGCTCATGATGTGTTTTCATGAGTTTCATCTGTGTTTTCCGTTATAATGTCTATTTGGGGATTTATGCTAGAGGAAGGCAAAATGATCTGGTTTCCCATGCTCACTGGTTCAGTCCAATTGGAAAACAGATTCTTTGGTAAAACGATCGGTCTTCCATGCCTTTGGAAGGTAACCAAATGGTTAATAAAACAACAGAAAATGCAGTTAACAAAAGGAGGTCGAGAGAGACACAGAAAGCATAGAGAAGGAGGATTCTCAGAGGCGTAGGCAGAGGAATGCTCAGGGAGAGCTCAGAGAAGCTCGGGAAGCCCATAGATGCTTCGGTGAATACGTAGGCAGAGTAGAGAGGTTGAAGAATCCGTGGGAATGCCTAGCGAACTCTCGGAGGCTCAACAGATGCGTAGAGGGAGTTCCAAAGCACAGAGGTGATCGAATGTTGAGCGTAAGCTCAGAGAAGACAGTCTACAAAGTAAGGATGCTCGGTGTAGAGTAAGAGGAGCTCGGAGAGGCTCGAAAGCTCAGAAAGCCACCAAAGGTTAGGAAGGCCGAACGAGAGGAGCAAAGAGCGAAGCCACCCGAGGTTGGGGGCGATGAAGCTGCAGTGAAATTGCATAACAACAGGAGATCAAATGGTTTAGCTGTTGCTGGTGTATGAGGTACGCAAACACGGAAGAAGGCATTTTCCAGAGACATAATAGAGATCTGAGGGAGTCAGAGAGGCCAGAAGGTCAAGAAGCTCATAGCAATGACGGAAGGAATTAGTCCAGAGAAGCCTAGATCTGTCAGCAGAACATGGACAGCCAGCGGGGTAAGATGGAAATATAAGCCCATTGGTTCAGTTGTAAAAGAATTGAAGCCATAATCCCAAAGAGCCAAGTCAAATTGAAGAGCTCACAGAGACGTAGCCCACAAGAGTTTTGGGTGGACTCCTCATTAAATTGTTGTCTTATGTGTATAGTTTTATTGTTGCATTATTCACTGTTATATGCATTTAGTATATGTTCAAGCACATTCAAATACAAGCATACACCTATATTTTCAAGCATTTCTTAATTCCGCATTGGTTAATCATAAAAGACTTGGGAAAATTCAAGCTTTTTTTAGTGGGAGAGGTTCTTGTAAGCTAAACAAGAAGCCTAAGAGCCCCGTATCAGAGCTTAAGATTGATTAACCACACCTTCAAGAAGGTTATAATAGAATTCTTGATTGACAAAGCAAATACTACTTGCCTGAAAGGTGTTTGAACAACAAAAGACTGATTGTATGCTTGTTTTGTAGACTGACTATTTTTTGAGTTTGCAGAGGTAAAGGGGAAGTTATTGATAGCTTAGTCCAGGAAGGACAAGAAGGATAAGGGTTGAAGGCATTCTTCTATCCCAAAGGACCTCAAGGCAATCCAAAGCACAAGAGGTTTGTTGCAAGAGGTTGTTTAAATAAGCTCTTTATTTAACTTGTTGAAGTTTTTTTGTTCATTGGCATAATGAAAACTTATACAAGTGGGTCCTCAAATTCTACCCTCTTCACAAGACTCCTTGATGAAGACATGAAGCAATAATTATCCACCATGATGGATATGGGGAGAGAAATGTATGAGGATGGAAGGAAAAGCAGCATCCTTAGAAAGCAGCTGAATTCCATGAAGGAAGAGAAGCAATTGCTTGCTAACAGATGCAAGAAATGGAGAGGCAACTTCATATTGCAAATATGAACCTGAAAAGGATGCATGAGTTGGAGTCACAACTCTTTGTTGCCAAAGAAGCCTTAGTCAAGTATCAGCTTGAAGAAGAGGTAAACCATTCTAGTTTGTCTTCAAATTCTTCTAGGAATGCTCATACTGGTTCTTTTGAAAAACATACTAGAGGCATAGGTTCCAAGCTAATATCCAAGATGGGCTATGAAGGAAAGGGCTTGGGAAAGCATGCACAAGGTATTATTGAACCAATAATGGTTGAGGAAAGGCCCAAGTATTTTGGTCTTGGTTATGGACAAAACTTATGGAGAAAGTTCCAAAGTTGCCATGAAGGCCACTGAAACCATTCCAAGAAGGAGTTTCATTATAGGGCCTCTATCTCAAGAGTGTGAAGATTGTGTTCAGGAGGAATGTAATGGCTTGAAACGTCATTTACAGGATGCGGGTGTTCAAAAGCACAACCTTGAACAAGATATTTTTGGAAACTCTAACAACCTTGAAGAGATTGTTGGAATTCCAAAGGGAGCCACTTCTTCATTTTCTTCACCTCCTCATGAAGGCAATAAAGGTGAAAGAGGCAAGTATAAATCTAGTTCTAACCATAGTCCTTCTGATTTTGCAACGCATGATAAATTTCCACATAGATATGGGAAAAGTGTTGCATGTTCCTTTTGTGTTTTGGATAACCATCATGTTTCTAGATGTTGGAAGAGAATGGCCACATACAGGAAAATTTTGAAGGAAAGAAAGCAAGCAACCAAAGGTCCATTGGACAAGGTTGAATGAACATGCAGTTGACCTAAGACATGGGAGAACCAATTCTTTAGCGTTAGTAGAGCATGCAGAAAATATCAAGCATCATGTTTGTATTGAGGAGGCCGAGGTTATTACCAAGGTTGCCCATTTCCATCACCGTAAATTCAGGGAAGCGATTGAGATTGAAAAAAGGCCTAACAATCACAATAGGGATGATGGCTGGAAGATCAGTCGTTGCTGGATCTCTGCCCTTTCTTCTTAGTCTTGTCAGGGTTTCCCCTTTTCCCCCGTTCCTTCTCCTTATAGCTTCCTTTTCCTTCCTCCTAAGGTTCTCCTTTTTAGTTATATTTTCTGCTAATGTCCTATTATTGTCCTCCTTGTTAAAAAAAATTATAAATACAAAATAAAATAAAATTATTAGTGATAATAATATTATAAGTTAAATAAAATTATAATAAATATTAAAAATAAATTAATTTTTATTACATGTCATGTATATGATTATTCCTATTTGTTAATATGTTTCTACCTTTACCTTAGAAATTAAATAAAAATAAAAATAGAAATAAAGGTCGATTCTGATCAATTTTAACCAATACTCTTAATTTTTTCGTGTAAATCATAATTATATTTTTTGAATTCATAAATTAGTTAATTAATAAATAATTAAATAAACTAATAAAAACCCCCTTTTCTCATCTCTAGCAATTCATTTGATTAAATAAATTAAGAATCGGTAACTTAATATAATAATTAAAATTTGGGAATATAACTTTCTATTATATATGTCATGCGGAAAGAGTTATTTTTGCGGACAAACCTAACCTCCCTAGGAGTCTAAGACTCTCTAGTGACAAACAAACCAAACAAGAGCAATCCTTCTCTAAACATACATTATTCTATGAGAATCAAGTGTTTTCCGATCTTACCTTATGTCCAACGCTTGTTGTAGCAGTCCAGCCTTGCTGATCCAGATGAGCTCCTCTTTCACTTAAGACCTGCATACACTAACAAAGCAAATGATTACATAACACCTGAATATTCATCATAAAACAAAGCATATTCATCACATAGACCAAGGAGTACATGAAATAATTCATTAACAACAAATCATTGAGAAGAATGGACTTATTTGTATTAAAGAAACAAAAAAGGAACCAATACAACCTAAGCCTTGGTGTTGTGCAAGCTCCTCCCAGGGTCCAACAAGAGATTTCCTCCACTTTGACAAGCTCACCCACTTCCAATATGGCAACAAGAAAGGATGGTAATCTCTCCTCACAAGTTTACAATGGAAGTCCTAATTCCAGCAACATCTACCCTTTGGAATGTTCAGCTTTCAACCTCCCCTCCTCTGGCCCAAGGCCAATATTTATAGTGTTCTAGAGGAAGTTATTCAGTTCCAACATCAATGGGATACTCCCTCTTTTGGATGGGGTAGCTCCTCTCTTGATGGGATAATTCCTCTATCATAGGGATGCATGAACCATCTGGAGGCGCTCAATACACGTCAAACACTCTTCTAGAAGGCTTTAGAAGTGACCACAAGTAACTTTTTTAAGATGAAACTTGCGCCTTTTGACCTTTACAGGGGTACGCACCC